>JASDQU010099901.1:271391-289023 GCA_032191745.1 Picea mariana | reverse complement strand
TAACAAAAGAAGACATAGCAGCAGTCTCCGACCTCCCTATCGACGACACTCACATGTTCAGCAGGAAACATATCATTCAGAATGTGCAGCAGAACTTTTTCCTGCCAAAGGAACGAATTGTACCTAAAGGCCGAGGCATTCAACTCAGCTCATTGCCACCTCCATGGCCGGGAGTCGCAAGATTCATCAAGCACTACCTGACCTGCGAAGGTCGCTATCAGTTAGTCTATCAGCATGACTTCCTTTTGCTTTCTCAATTAAGGCATAACAGATGGGTCAATCTTCCTTATTATTTACTGGGTTGTTTGAAAAATATGGCGCATTACTGCAGAAAAGCTAAAGATCCCACCCTGTCACTCACCCACCATCATCTTGTCCAATTACTCATTCAAAGGGGTTTTTTCCCAACAAAACCCCCCAGTAAATAATCCACCTATAAACCCCCAAGTAGCTGCCGAAAATCCTGAAAACCTCCAAGAGCAGCAACCGCAAAATCCCCCAGACTCCCCAGAAAGACCCAATAGCCCACCTACAGAACCAACCAATCCCCCTGCCATACCAATACCACCTCATACCTTACCAGAGTCATCCACTCCTGCCCTTCATATTCTTAGTGATGACTCTAAACCAGATAAGTCCGCCTGTCCCATCATTGAAGAAAGGCCTTCACGAAAACGAAAACAAGCTCTCCCCTTTCCACCCTTCTTATGGAAAAAGAGAACAAGAGCCTCCACAAGGCCACCCATTATGACCACTACCCTAGATCCCCCAACCATTCGAATGATACCCCGTGCACCTTCAACCTCCCCCATCCCGGGGTCTTGGCCTGTTCCACCCTCGGGAACTGAAACACAAGAACCAGATGCCCAGGGTGGTGCACCATCTTTTCTCTCAAACCCTATAGCTGAAACACAAGAACCAGCTACCCATTCAGTGGTTGAAACACAAGAACCAGCCATAGATGCCACACAAGAACCAGCTACGGCTACAACACAAGAACCAGCCCCTGACATTGAAATTGAGACACAGGAATTAGAGACCCCAGATGCTGCAACACCATTCTCCTCAAATAAAGTAGCTGCAACACAAGAAATAGCTACCCATTCAGTGGCTAAAACACAAGAACCAGCCATAGCTGCCACACAAGAACCAGCTACGGCTGAAACACAAGAACCAGCCGCTGACATTGATATTGAAATTCAGGAATCAGAATTCGAAGGTGTTGAAACACTACTCTCCTTACACCAAGAGGCTGAAACACAGGCATCAGCTGCCATTCCTGTAGCTGCTCCACAAGAACCAACTCATGAGGCCATGACTGCCACACAAGAACCAGTCATCCCTCAATCTGAACCTACAATGGCCGATGCCTTGGAGGAAAACGAGTTTTTAAGGTCTCAATTGGAAGCATATCAGCAAGAATTAGCCAGGGCAAAGGAGGCATATGAAAAAGAATTAAATCGGTACGCCTTAGAATGAACAACAACCTTGTCAAAGCAGACTACAGAGAGCTTGTGTAAAGAATATATGTGTTGCCAATGTGGAGAGATTTACGACCAAGCAGGCTATAAGGTAATCCAGGTCCCAGTGCCAGGAGCAACCCCTATTCCTTCACCTTTTGTAGCCAAGGAAGAACCTGCTGCAACACAAGAACCAGCAAGCCCTCCTAAGCCTAAAACTGAACCTGCTGCAACACAAGAGCCAGTAGGTCCTCCCAAGCTCAAAACTGAGCCTTGCATTGCAACAAAAGAAGCCCCTACCCTTGTCAACAAGGCTGTACAGACAGTTTCTATGGAGGACTTTACACCTCCCAACCAAATCAATCTCTCCACTTCCAGGGAACAATCTACTCAAACCTCACCTCATCCCACTACTTCCCACGCTGAAACTCAGACTTCCCAGCTATGGGATGAGCAGGCAGAACTACAAAAATGGAAGAAAGAGTATGCTAAAACACAAGCCAAAAACCTGCAGGTGCACAAACAAATATGGATAAGTCACACTTTCTCAAATTGGGAAGCTCTAGAGCAGACACGTGAGGAAGCTCGTGAGCTTAAGAAGAAGAACAAAGAATTGAAAGGAAGATTGGTCTTGGTCTTTGATTTGGTGCAGAAGCTACTGGCCACAAGGAAGCCATCTTGCAACTACTCCTTATTCCTGATGGAGAGACTCACATTCTTTCAGATCAAATCCATTCTAGAAGGTAAACCCCATGCAATAATACAATCAGCAGATTTTATCAAAACTTTTGTAGCTGCCTCTACCAGGGATCAGAACCTCCTCTGTGAGGCATACTTTCATAATGAGGCTATTCTAGAAAACAGGTTGCTAAACATAAATCCCCTTGTTGGGGATGTTCAAATTCGAGCATTTACCTCCTTTCTCCTCAACCAAATCATTTGGCAAGATGAATTTTTGGCTGCCAACCACAACGAAGATAATCGCCTCCTCTGGATCAGACCAGAACCACAGAGGGCAGCTACCTTTATCTCACAATATTATGAGTTCTTAAAACAACCAGGGGTGACTGAACATGTTCAACAGCTACAATCGAAAGTGCTCCAGGATTGTGAACACATCATCAGATCCATAGAGATTCCTGCCCTCCATGCCAATAACCTGTTTTGGCAGCAATCCTTAGAGAAGAGACAACAACACAATCCTTTTGGTCCTACCAACCTAGAAGTAGCAATTTCTAGGNCCGCCTCCTCTGGATCAGACCAGAACCACAGAGGGCAGCTACCTTTATCTCACAATATTATGAGTTCTTAAAACAACCAGGGGTGACTGAACATGTTCAACAGCTACAATCGAAAGTGCTCCAGGATTGTGAACACATCATCAGATCCATAGAGATTCCTGCCCTACATGCCAATAACCTGTTTTGGCAGCAATCCTTAGAGAAGAGACAACAACACAATCCTTTTGGTCCTACCAACCTAGAAGTAGCAATTTCTAGGATACCCAACTACATCCAGTGTGTTAGACATTGTGCTGAAAATTGGATTGGGTACATGTTTTATTTTCCCATTCTCTGGTTGCCAATAGAAAGGTATCAAGTCAGTTATAAGCTGCCTAAGAAGGCAGAAACAACAGCATGGCAAAGATTGCAGCAGGTGCAAGGGTTCAGAACGCCAACAGACAGTACCTCCCAGAGTTATAGCTTGAGTAACTTACATGATCAGAGTCGGTATCAAGACTCTGATTCAGAGTGAGTTGCCTGAGGACATGCAACACCTTGAGTTGGGGGGGATGTTAGGACCACACAATGCACCTTTTTGCCTATACTTTTTTCCACTATTATACTCTTGATCACCCATATTTAAACTCATACTATCACCTTATCTAATCATTCCAAAGGTAATACAACGTCCCTTCTCATTACTATACGTTTAATCTGTTTTGCATAATATTTTACATCACTCTCGTACTTAACCATTGATTAGAAATGCATAAGTGTTCAAATTGCAGAATAGCATCCAAGGTTGTTGTTGCTGAAACACAGAGCTGCTGTACAGTCTGAGGTCGTAGATGCTGAAACACAGAGCTGCTGTACAGTCTGAGGTCGCAGATGCCGAAACACAGAGCTATTACACAGTCTGGAGTCGCAGATGCTGAAACACAGAGTTGTTACACAGTCCAAAGCTGCAGATGTTGAAACATAGAGGAAACCACCAGGACCGACGATGCTGAAACACAAAGGAAGCCGTTACAGTCAGCGGTCAACATAGCATCAACCGTCGCTCCCACGTAAGAATGCTGACACAGTAAAGAGCGCAATTCACGTGGTTGAAATAGCCCACGAATTGCGATGTTGAAACAACATCAGCAGCAACGAGAAGAAGCTGTTACACCAGCCGTAACAGCAATACCTCATTCAGCTCCTGTAATAGCATTCAGTTGCGCGAGACTAGGACATCCTATTCTGGTTTAGAAAGTAGATCCGACTAAAGATAGGACTCAGATACACATTGTAATTTCTGATCAATTGTATCGATGGGGTTCCCTCTTTAAATAAGAGGAAATCATCATTCGAGGAAAAAAAAAAGTTTTTATGTATTGAAAAGCTTCAGAGAGAGGGATGCACTTTATGTTTCCAGATTGTAACCTGATATTTTGACAGATGAATAGAAGACTGCTTTGAGTATCCTTCTTTAGTTTTCTCGTTTCAGGGGAATCTTGTGAGAAGGGAGGGCCCACCTTCATCACAAGATTCACCTGTTAGTTTTAGAAGTGTGTTAGTTCAATCTCTGTTTAATTAACTTTTGTTTGCTGAAACACTACTGTTAATGAATTCCGCTTTGCCGAAACACTACTGAACTCTGTCTTAGTTTATTGAATGAATTTCGTAAATCTTTTTATTAGCAATCTTGTGTGATGATTTTATGGTGCTAGCCGGAGATTGGGTCAAGGGTTCCTGCTCAGAAAGGAAGGGATAAGGGATCGGAACATCCTGTTCTCTGTAGGTTTCATTCACTTCTGCAATTGTGCTAGCCAGAAACTGGGTTAAGGGTTCCTGCTCAGAAAGGAAGGAACTGGAACATCCTGTTCTCTGTAGATTTCCATTATTTCTGCAAGTGTGCTAGCCAGAAACTGGTTAAGGGTTCCTGCTCAGAAAGGAAGGGATCAGAACATCCTGTTCTCTGTAGGTTTCATTCACTTCTGCAAGTGTGCTAGCCAGAAACTGGGTTAAGGGTTCCTGCTCAGAAAGGAAGGAACTGGAACATCCTGTTCTCTGTAGATTTCCATTACTTTTGCAAGCGATCTAGCCAGAAACTGGGTTAAGGGTCCCTTCTTAGAAAGGAAGGAATCAGACTACCCTGTTCTTTGTAGAACTCAATTATTTTTCACAAGTGTGCTACTCAGAAATAGGGATAAAAGTTCCTGCTTAGAAAGGAAGGAATTAGATGGCCTTGTTCTCTGCTAGATAGAGTTAACTGTCTTCTGCATTACTGTTTTCATGAAAGAGTGTTAGTACTGAAGTCTCTGTTTGAGAGTAAGGGTCTTGTTCTCTGGTTGCAGAGTAGTTGTTCTTTCATGTTGCAAGTGTTATTTTTAATGTAATCCAGGATTCTTAGATTAATCTTTAAGATATGCAATAGGGAAGTTGCTTTCCTGTGATTCAATTCAGAACTTCAGTATATTCAAGCAAGTGTGATTAGTATAGTTTCTTTTACTACAACTGTAAGTTGCTTTTGGAATTGAGCATATATAGTGCGTGGTTATCTTTGAAACAAAAGACTTCCCTGGGTTGATAATTTATGTATCACTTGGTTGTTTGAATCAATTAAGCAATTATAGTGACCAACAACAGCTATCCTCCAAATTTGATATGAAGGATCTTGGTGCTGCTAACTTCATTCTGGGAATGGAGATTAAAAGAGATCGTGCAAACATGAAACTCTGGTTGAATCAAAGAAAATATGTTGAGACGATATTGCAAAGGTTTAATATGCATGGAAGTAAACCTGTCAAGGTTCCTATTCCTATAGGTGTAAAGTTATCTATAGATCAGTGTCCCAAGACATAGGAAGAAGAAGAGGACATGTCCCATGTTCCATATGCCAGTGCAGTTGGTAGTTTGATGTATGCAATGGTTTGTACTAGACCATACATTGCACATGAAGTGAGATTTTTGAGCAGGTATATGTCAAAACCATGGAAGGAGCATTGGACAAAAGTAAAGAGGGTCTTCAGGTATCTTCATGGATCCACCAGTTATGGATTGTGCTACCAAGGAATACCGGGATTAGATAGAGTGGTGGACATACATGGCTTTGTTGATGCAGACTGGGCTAGAGATCTGGATCGCAGAAGATCTACAAGTGGGTATGTGTTTAACCTATTTGGAGGAGAAATCAGTTGGATGAGAAAAATACAGGCTGTAGTGGCACTCTCAACTACAAAAGTTGAATACATGGTAGCCACTCATGCAAGCAAGGAAGCAGTATGGTTACAAAGATTGTGTTCAAGTATTGGGTTGGTACAACAAGAAGTGAGATTAGACTGTGACAGTCATAGTGCAATATTTCTAGCAAAGAACCTAGCTTATCATTCAAAGACAAATCATATTGATGTTCAGTATCACTTTGTGAGAGACATGGTTGAGGAAAAGAAGGTGTTGCTGGAAAAGGTTGACACTTTGAAGAATGTTGTAGATTCATTGACAAAGTCTGTGAGCACAAAAAAGTTCTCCTGGTGTAGAGAAACAATGGGCATTGTTGCCCTGGATTGTTGACTATATAATCCCCTGGACCCCTAGATGAAAAGAAAACAACAAGTGGGAGAATGTTGGGTATGTGTTATATTCTTTGCATGGGTGTGTGTGTGGGCACGTCAGATACGACAATTGAATCTGACAATCCCTACCACTAGAGCTCTGTTGTGTGTGCTGGGCGCTTTCCTATGGGGGTCCCAGGGGGGGGAAGGTATGCCCCCCCCCTAGTTATGCATAGTGTTTGACAACGGGTAGTAGCCCGGGGCCGATGAGGTTCGGGGCAGCACCCTAGAATTTTTTTTGGGCGGATTTTTTCTATTTTTAGCGGATTTTGCTATTTTTAGCGGATTCATAAATTAATCCCGGATTAAGGGATTAGGGTTTTGGTATTTACGGAATACCTAAAAGCATTGTATATATTGTATGGTGAATGGTGAAATTCGACATAATGAATATAAGAAAGGTTTTCCCGATTGAGGGTTTCCGGTATAAAATCTCTATGTACTCTGTGTATGAGCCATTGATTAATTTCTGTCTTGCTTAAGAATCTATATGCATTGCTTTACTTCGCATGTTTAAAACTTACATTGGAGATGAACCTTGGGTTTTCCCCTATGCCAACAAATGGTTCCGTTGCCAAGACATGAATTTTCTACATGAATATCAGGACTTGTTTCCGACCAAGTTCAATGATATGAAGGGCATAAAAGGGACCATGGGAGAGATGAGGATCCCTTTGAAACCATATGAAAAACTAGTCAAACAGAGACCCTACAGGTTGAACCCTAAATACAAGGAGAAAGTGAAGATTGAGCTCAACAGAATGCTGGAAGTAGGGATTATAGAACCTGTCGAGGAGTTCGAATGGATTGGTCCTATGGTAGTACAAGAAAAGAAGACATGAGACATAAGGATATGTGTGGATCTTAGAAAGTTGAATTATTCCTGTTTGCACGACCCCTTACCTACACCATTCACTGAAGAAATGTTAGATAATGTGGGAGGACAGGAGGTATATTCGTTTATAGATGGATTTTCAGGATACCATCAGATCCGGATCGCCAAGGAAGATCACCATAAGACCACATTTGCAAAAGAATGGGGATCTTATCAGTATACTGTGATTCCATTTGGATTGAAGAATGCCCCATCCATCATTTCTAGGGTGGTGGTAGAAGCGTTCAAAGAGTTTCTACATAAATTTATAGAAGCATATTTTGATGATTGGACTGTTTTTAGTTTGCTGAAAAATCATATTGAATGTCTAAGGTTAATGTTGGACAAACACATGCAGTGTAAAATTGCTTTGAACCTGAAGAAGTGCATCTTCTTCTCACCATTTGGAGTGTTGTTAGGTCATATTGTATGCAAGCAGGGATTGCTGGTAGATCCATATAAAATTTCCATTATCGTTGATCTTCCACCTCCTACTTCAGTCAAACAACTATGCACTGCGCTGGGACATAATGGATATTATAGGAAGTTCATTAAGGGATACCCCTATATTAAAACACCCATGGAGAAGCTTCTGAAGAAAGATTGTCGGTTTAGTTGGACAAAAGAATGCCAACAGATCTTCAACACACTGAAACGGAAGATGGTTACTGTGCCCATTTTTGTCTTTCCAAATTGGAGAAAGGAATTTCACGTGCATATCGATGCATATTCCATTGCATTAGGAGATGTGTTAGCACAACTGGGAATAGGAGACATTGACCAACCGTTATCCTTTGCTAGCAGGAACCTATCAACAATGAAAATTAACTACACCACTACTGAGAGAGAAGGGTTAGCCATGGTGTATGCACTATAGAATTTCTGCCACTACTTGTTGGGAGGACACTTTAAAATGTTCACAGATCACTCCACGCTGAAATACCTAATCAAAAAGTCAGTGTTGGGGGGGGAAATATGCAGATGGCTTCTTCTATTTTAGGAATATGATTTTGAGATCATGGTTAAGCCAGGAAGATTGAACAAAGTTCCTGACCACCTGTCGAGGTTGGAACATGGAGAAGAACCCACTAGCTTAGAGGATACATTGCTGGATTGTTATAACCCTAAATTGCACCACACATGATTACCTGGCATCAGGACAACTCATATCCCTTCTTTTCCAAAACTCTACTGAATAACTCTTTGAAAATCCTCTTGTATCAAGGCCCACATGCCCTAACCCATTACAACACGCGTGTGGATGCTGGCTGACTCACTACAGCCCGCATGTACCTAACAAAGCATGAAAAAAGGAAAGCTTCCGACGAAACAAAAAGCTATGGGTTAGTTAACTGAAACTTCCGTCCATGCATGGCCAAGGGTTCGTCCAAAACCCTAGCTCCTAGCCTATAAAAGAAGGGGTAGGGGTACCATTTGGAGGAGAAAAAAATATAGTGAAGAAACTCTGCCCATTTACATAATCCATTGTCCCAACCCTTTAGCCTTTCCTCATGCCAAATAATATTTAACGCAAAGTAGTTGAAGGATAGAAGAAGAGGAGCCCATGATCAGGTTCAAGGAGCGATGGCCGATCTCATCTTTGTTTGTAAGTTGATTCACTTTTAGTAATAAAAATAATACTTTTCCCGTCCCAATGCATGAATTGTCTATGGTTTGGTTAATTTATGCTTGATTTCTAACCCTTGAGTAGAGAAGTAGCATGCATGCATAGTTGTTGTTTGTCTTGAGTGTAGGTCATCTGTGGAAGGAGCAATGCAAGCAAGTAATCGAAGAGCAACAAAGGATCTACATCGAACGCCAGTAATAAGGTTGGTGGTCCTTTTCCATGCATTTACTGTGAAAGAGGGGTTTAAATCTTGGGTTGTAGGTTAAAAAAGTAGTTTCTTTTCGGTCAAAATTTGCATGCAAGTATAGCCCTAGTTTGCTAGTCCGTAGGGTGCTTTTCCCAACAAAAAAATTGGTGACCATATTGGGGAAAATACTCTTTAGGGTTCCTGGATTTATTTGAGTTTTTGGGTAGTTTAAAGATTAGGTTTTCTATTTTGTCTTTGCCTGTCTTTTTCTGTAAGGTCTGGGCTAACAGGGAGTTTGGTTTTCCATGCCAACTTTCCCTGAATTTTGCTTGACTGTAGTTTTCGAGACACAAAGAGGTACACGGGGCCTGCAGAAGGCCTACACGCATGTACCCATGCCCTATCCTCTTACAGCCCGCGTGTGAATGCTAGATGTAGAGATAGCAGTAGCGTGTAGGAGTTCAGAGAACCTTAGAGGCAGTCCTCTTCCCTGTCATAATTATACATTCTCAGGGGGGTTTCTGGAATCCTGTCTGAGTCTTGCTAGTTCACAGTCCTATCTCAGATTGTTTTTTTCGCCTTATTATTCCTTGTATTAGTTGTCTTTTCTGTTAGAAAGAGCATCCAAGCCGTCAAGAGACCTTGATTATCAATACCAGAGGCCTCTTCTTGGTCTGGACTGCCTGTTTTCATTTCTTTTTCCTTAGAATTTAGGCATACACATAGCTTGTACAAGGTCAGCCCACGTGTACACGCTTCCTGTCTCTACTCAGCACGCATTTGCACGCGTGCTGTTTTAGTGACAGTTGCGTGCTTGACAGGTTACTTTTTATTCAAGGTGGGGTAGTCATCCCCTCCTTTGATAAGAAGTATTCCTCTCAGGTGTTTGAGTCCAGGTTTGAGCAGTCAGTAGGTTAGGTCATCTTACCCTTAGCCTTCTTTTTCTCAGTTGATAGTTGACAGAAAATATTTTTTTTTTCTTTTTTCTTTTTGGTTTGTAGACAAGCATGAGAGTCTTTGTTTTTTTTATCGCCATTGTGTGATTCTTTACTATGATTCTTTGCAATCTGTGATTTAATCAAGAATTTGTTTTCTTGGTTTTGTTTCTTGTCGGTATTTTCCCTTTGTTTCTTTATTAGCACTTAAATAAAAAAAAATCTCTTTTCATTTTCTTCTTTGGTTGAAGAGTGTGTTTCTGCATCATTAGCTAGCGAGAAGTCTTTTATTTCATAAGTTTTTTGCAGTGCACTTAGATCATAAGTAGCTCGTATTCGAGCGAAATCCCTTTGAGTTTGATGTAGAAAATCTTAGAAAAATTAAAAAACAAAAAGAAATCCTTCTTTGTGAAAAGTTGTTGAAATTTTGCATTTAGTAAAAGTCTTTTGTTTCCAGCTTTTTTCATTCATTTTTGCTTTCATCTTTACATATCATCAGTTTCACCTTCATACCCATTGACATAAGAAAAAGACTTAAAAGCAATGCTAACCTTAAAATCTACTAGACTTTTATGTTTGTAGGGTTCAGGAACTAGTTCAGGATTAGGGCCTTGAATTAGGTTGGAGAGGAAACTCTTCAAGGCCAATCAAAACCAAACATTAGAGTCTGATGTAGGTAGTGTCTAAGTCCAGTTTCATGGAAGTTATATGGGACCCCCCTATAACACAGGGGATAAACACGAGGTCACGTGCAGAAAGAGAGCGGAGATAACCCCTCCAAAGCCGGACCAATCATAGTGGAGAACACATGTCGAGGGCTTGTTTTGGGATTCCGTTGTCTGCATTTTCCACGGGGCTTCATGGGTCTCGAATCCATTCGAGGTCCTCAGTTGTCTTCTGGACCATTTTCTCTCGATACCCTTGATAGGTTTCAGGCTTGATACCCTGCTCATTGTGGTCTACCCGACTTTCGACTGTACCCGCCTGGTGACTGTTCGCGTGCTAGCAACCTAGTTGCCAATCTTTTTAGGGACATACACAGGTGACTGCGGGGGTATACTACGGTACCTAGGACGGACATCGAGCCATGCTTTGCAAAGTATACCTGGAGGGTGCTTCCGTGTTCGAGTTGCACTTCCATCGGTAAGTTGCTCTAGTGTTGGTTGTTGTAACTGTTCTTCCAAATAGTTTAGTGATTGCTTGTCTTATCTCTTAGGGGCTTCTTTTTATTGTGTGTTACTTTTGAAAATTTAGAATACCTTAGGATGTCTTGGATATTTTCACACAGTGGAGGATCCTAAGCTCCGCCGGTCACGAAGGCTTCTTGGCCTGCCGCCGGTTACACTGGAGCCAACCCCACCACCATTAAGGTGGAAGCTAGACCAACAAGGGTCTTTTGAAGTGACCGAGTTACAAACCTTTGTGCCCGAACAACTCCCGGAGGAATCAACCACCGCTCTTGGCTCAGTTGAAACCCCAACCACTGATAGTTGGCCACCGTTTATTGTACCAATCCAATTTCACAAACGCCAGACAGTGCTTCACACAGCTATGGAAACAAACGCTATTACTTCTTCTGAGAATTCTTCAATTCCCACCACAGTTGCTACCACAGGAGAATCATCTCCTAACTTACCATCGTCGGTCCGAGCCACCATGGTCTCGGTCGCAACTACGTCGCATAGTGGACCGATCCCGTCTATGGCGGTGGCCACAACCCCCTTCACACCTAGTGCGACAGGCCCTCCATTCTCATATGGTATGCCTAGTTCGGGTACAAGTCCTGTACTAACCTACTCCACTTTACAGAATTTGGGTCTGGGGGCAGGGAGCTCTAATGCTCCTTTGCAAGGTCAACTTGGGGGCACTCCTGTCCCTTTTAACACTTTTTCTTATGCAGGAGGTCATATCCCTCCTTCGTCCCCTTCGCTTAGTGGTCCGCATCAGCAGTCCATCGGGTAGCCTAGACACACTAGTTTATTTGGAGCAGGGAGTCAAGGAACACCTGTGCACAGTATGCTGGTAGGTTCGACACCGTTTTCTTGGAATGGGATGTTTGGTAACAACACTTTCTCATCAACTGCTTTCCCGTATGGGGGAAATCCCATTTTTGGACAGTCTACTCCTGCGCAGAGTACTATTCCTGCGCAGGGGGCACATATAGCAGGACCTTGGAACTCAGGGCAAGGATCTGTTCCCTCCTATGGAATGTCATTCTGGGGTAATTCTTTCCACAATCGATGGAACCCTGAACAGACTAATATGCCTCTCCCATCAGGACCGACATGGGGAAATCCTTCCCAAAGTCCTTTGAACATGATGCATGCCCAACACCCTATGTCCTTTATGGGAAATCAGTCGATGATGTCTCCACATGTGCAAAATCCTTACGCTGGTCAGGGCCATGGTTTCTACCAGAATCCGGGCCAGCAACCAAACTTTTCCTGGCAACCTGGTGCCAGTCAAACTCCATGAACCTTTTTCCTAGGTTATCAGCAGCAACCCAAACTACCATTCTTGGCGACTTTACACTTGTCAGATTTGACAAGGTTGTTAAATGATCCTATTTGTCATGATCCACGTTGGCCTCCTATGCCAACGAAGTTGCCTTCGGACATTCCAAAGTTTGAGGCCAAGCCTAATGAAGATCTGGGCGATCATGTGACTACCTTACATCTTTGGTGTTCATCTAACTCATTGAAAGATGACTCCGTATAGTTGCGATTGTTTCAACGTACTCTTATCGGGAGTGCTGCAAAATGGTACATCGAGCTCGATCGCTCAAGATACTCTTCTTTTGGAGAACTAGCAATGGCCTTCCTTAACCATTTCCAGTTACCTGTGAAATACGATGCTGGCACAAAGCTTCTTGCTAATTTCGAATAGACAACAGCGGACCATATCTCTGATCATATCCGAGAGTGGAGACGCCAAAAGAGTCTAATCAAAGTACCAGACCCACCAACTTTCCTGCTTGAGTGGTTCCTTAAGTCTTTGGTCCCACAGTTATCCAAAGACGTTGCGACTTCCAGAGTTTTCTCCAAAGAAGATGCCATCATGAGGCCTCAACAATTTGAGCTCATTTATTCTTAGTCTGGTTTATTATACAACATCTTGCTAGATGCGCCACATTCGATACTGGATAAAACTAGATAGAGAGATGGACCACATGCCAATGGTATTGTTGGTTTAGCACAAACCAAGCCCACTGAGAAATTGACAAAATAGTTGCAACAGTTATCCATACAACACACAACGGCCAGCCAAACTACTGCTTTGGCTACTCCCCCTACCCAAATGTCGGACGTACACTTCGTGCAATCGACTAACCCAAAGGCCACCCAGCAGCCTGAAGGGAAGAAAAAACAACGAAAGAAGGGTAAGGGGGATAAAAAACCCATTGATAATGCTGGTGGGGACACTACAGAAAAACGGAAGGCGAGGTATCCATGAAACTTGTGTGCGGAAGACCACCCGACCCATCTTTGTCCTCGACTTGCAGAGGCCCAAAATTTTGTCACATAGCAACAGCAGCAGTGTTGACTAATCCTTTTCAACATGGGCAAAATTTAACTCAAGCCTCTACAAGTACAGAAGGGGGAAACCAAGAAACCTTCCCTCCTCCAAACAATCCCTCATCCGTGAACGTATATATGGTTAGGGGTGATGCTTTCATAATGACTAGAGCGCATGACTATAGTAAACCAAGTGCTTCTGAGAAGGGTAAAGAAGCCAATATCCCATCTCTTCCTCTACAGATTGAGAAGATGGTGGGAGAAACAATGACACGCATTCCAAAGGGTGCATTTAAAAAATATTCTCACAACCCAAATGCAAGGGCCACCCAGAATTACTCTGTGGTGGAGGATTTGTCACAAACCCTTTGTGCGATGTCTGCTTTGGAGGTCCTCCAAAGCTGCCCTGCTCAGAGGAAGGCCTTGTTAACCGCTTTGGGCTCTACTGAGACTTGTAATCTGGGTACCATTATGTTAGATACGACTGACTTAAAACCTCATCTGCCTTACCACGTTACATTTCAGATAGTAGTGGCTCATCCCATGAAAAATGTTACACGAAATATCTTCTGCATAGTGGTTGACGAGGGTGCCTCGACATGCATTATGTCGTTAGCATGTTGGAAGGCCATTGGCCAACCCTCTTTGTCTCCATCACCCACTCTCTTCATTGCTTTCAATGGTCTTTTTTTCCGATCACATGGCATCATTCCTTCTTTCCCTGTGTAGTTAGGAGGGAAGACCGTGTGTGTCGAGGTAGAGGTAGTCGATGCTCCCTTCAACTATAACCTCTTGTTAGGACAGAGTTGAACTTATGCTATGCAAGCTGTGGTTGCTACAGTTTTTCGAGTCTTGTTGTTTCCACACGAGGGCTGGATAGTGACCATTGATCAACTGTCCTTCTCCAGACCTGACCCAGCTTTGGGGGCATCCACGATCCCTATGATTGATAATCCTCAACCAGGTGTCGTTAAGGTAGGATTTGGTTTGTGCCCATCCTTGATGGGTACCTTCGATTACCCACCTCCTCATGACGATATCAAATTTATATCTAATCACCATAAGGTTGAGATTTTTCAAGTTTCGTCGTTCCGCATGACTTACTTTGAGGATCCTTGGATTCTTCCTTCCCCATTAGCCACGATGGATGAGACAGGGCACCCCAATATGTCCATTCCCTTGTCGACCGCGGAGGTAGCATACTCTTTAGTTCAACAAGCCTCCGCTAACCCTGATTTGACTCCGGCACAAGAGTTGGATCCACTTCTAGAGCCTATTTGGGCTCAAGGCTCTCTCGCTAATGTCGATTCGTTAGACTTAGTCTTGCCTTCTGACGAAGTAGTAATCAAAGCAATGACTAGTTTGGACAAACCTTGGGAAGATCTTCATCACAGATCTGTTGACGGGTGAAACTGACCGTCCATCAACTGGGAGAGTGGAACCGGTCTGGGGTTGTCTAAATAACCCAAGCTGTTTGGAATGGACCACCCTGACGGGTTTAATGGCTCCATTGGCCGCTCTAAGTTCCTAGGAGAACCGACGAGGAAAATAACCTAAACTAACTAATCTAACTAAAACAAACTAAAATTAACTAAAATGAACTAACTAACTAAATAAAAGAAATTGAACTAATTAACTAAAAATAACTAAGACAAACTACTAAATTAAACTAAAACTAAATACAACTATTCTAGCTATTATATGAAATCTACTTATTACTATAATAACTCAAATCAACTATCTAATTACCAGTTGCAATATTACTTATTCACAAATGTACACTATAAACAGCCTACAGATTTAATTAACCTGCAAAACACATGTGTTTTCTGCCCTAAGACAGCAAAGATATGTTTTTTGATTTTTATATTTCATGAAAAAGAAATAAAACTACTAAAATTAAACGATCTAATATAATTAATGAAATTAAACAACCTAATATGAATCTAATTAAAATTATATCTAATTTAAACTACTAAATGAAAACAGCAAGGAAAAGACTAACTGACCTGTAAGCGCTCCTAGTTTATCCTGTGTGTGATAAATTTTAAGTTGGTCGGAGGAAGAAATTCGCACCGGTTGATTCCAAAGCTTCTTGTAAACGATCAGCTGCGCTGCTCTTTGAGTTGTTTACAGGACAAACAAGACATAAAAAATCATAACAATCTTATGATTAATAAATCTCTGCAATAAGGGAAACCTGTTATGCAAGAAACTTATATTTTATAATTAGACTTATGAAGAAGATAAACCTGTCATTCACAAACTGAACTAAACAATTGTTATGTCTTTTATACAATTGGAAGAAACCTGATATGGATTACTGTGATTAAAATTATATCATTTGCACATGATCTAGATATCTAAAGTAGTCATTAACCAGATACAAATTGATATACACAACATGAAACAAAATATTGATATAATGAGAAGCTAAAGCTGTAACAAAACACCAAATTCTGCTTCAGTTTGTATTAAAAGTCCATATCCTTGTTCTCCCATGAATGAGGATCATTATTACACAAAAATAATGAGTATATATAAGTCTCTCCACAAGGTAAAAACCTCCTTGTGGATAATATCAAGCTGTTTACATAATCTGGGAAGATATTCCCAAAATCTGATTTAAACATAATAACCTAAGACAAAACCAAATCTAAAATATCTCCTAAACTGTTACAACATGCCCATTTGATCACTGCAATTTGTGTGTACCTGAAAGAAGGCAAAAATAAACAAGTTTAAAAGATATTTTGTTAATAAAATGCTAAAAATCTAATCCTGTAGACTAGCTACAAAATCATCTGATTCTATAGCTGGTCTAATTTGAGAACAGACCTGTTTTAAATCAATTAAAACTAACAGAAATATATTAAAACAAATATTTGATTACTAATTAAAATCAAAGCAAATCATTTAAATCACAACAAACCAAAACTGATATGCTAATTTAGAACAAACAATATCTTAATTGAATCTATTTCAATCAAAACAAAGATCAAATAAATCTTTGGCATGAATGCAACTCATACACAAAATCCATCCATATAGAGGTAAAACTCCTACATCCATCTGTTTTTCATATCAATAAATCCATCTAGAATTGAGTGTAGGGAATTAAAGATGAAAAATCTTGCCACCAGATCCAAAGCATACACCAGTTCCATAGCAGCTTCAGCAAGACAATTAGATTGAAATCACACCACTTGAAGGTAGCAGCAACACTAATTGCCCACCTACAACACTTTAAAAGAGAGGTATTCCCACATAAAAGTCTGAACAATTTCTGCCAAAAGTACCATGGATGGCCACAAGCCATGGCTCAAAGCAGTCAACAAGTAGCCACCACTGTCCAAAACCTGGAGGATCCAATGTGCACAGTTGACAAATCTGCAAGACAAAGATTTTGAAGCAGCAACTGCTTCCAACATTGCCATGTCATTTCGTGCTTCTCTTGTGTGCGTATTGACTTTGTTTCCTCTTCATGGAACCTACGCTGGCACTCTTGAAAAAGCTCTTGGTCCATATTCATCAACATCTTTCTCACATTCCAAATCAAATTTTGTGCCATCCTATCAAAGTATGCATCAATGTGCTCCTTGGCCATTGGATGATCAATCATGTCACCAATAGTGCTCATCAGTTTGCACAGAGCTTCCACATGCTCGGTATCTGGATTTTGGTACTCTCCAAGCAATTTCTTGATGCATTCATGCATTATTCTTACAGTCAACATGCTTTATTTTTAAAGCTCACCTATAAACCGTATGTTTCCTAGCATTCTCCTGTGCATTGCAGCCTTTTTCTCCTCTCTCTCCTCTCCTGAAATCTTTAAATCGCTATCCCCTGCATTCCTATCAGCTTCTGCCTGTTCCATTTCATCCCTTTCAAATTCTTCCTGACAATTGTTCAGGGGTTCTCTCTTGAATATAACTTTTCATTGTCTTTATAAAATTTAGGAAATTCGGCAACTAATTGGACATAAAATTTTGCATACATTTCACAAAATGTTGGCTCCATCAGGGCTTTGTCAAAAATCCGAGATATCACTCCAGTAAGACAAAGTGCAGAATCAATGTTCACTTCTTTGACCTGTACAAAAGTCTATCAAAGTTTTGAGGTGTTAATTTGTTAAGTATTGATTTTATCTTTCTCTGTTTGGTAATCACACTGGTAGAATATCTGACCCATTTGGTGGGCTGTCAAGATCTGTAT
>JASDQU010099901.1:231427-266102 GCA_032191745.1 Picea mariana | reverse complement strand
AAGAATTTGTAACATCATAGAACTTTTGAGTTTTGCTATAGCCTCTGAAGGAATAAAAAATGTGCTTCCCTCTGAAATACTCTGAAATCCTTGCATGTTAGGAGTGAAAGCATCATTAGATGGTCTATTGATATTCAATTCATCGTGTTCATTTGTGCTTTCCAAAACATCTTTTACGTTTGCCCACTCCCTCTGCAATTGCCTTGACGATGAGAAATTGGGAGTAGAATAATGGCTTGATCTTTCTATAGAACCTTCTGACCTTGCAAATAAGAATCTTGACTGCTTGCTATTATGAGACTTCCATGAACTTGATATTTCCTTTGACAACCCATTGCATTTACCAGTCCTTGTGCTTCTATCTGTTGCATCTAACATAGACTCATTTTCAAGAATTTGAATAGAACCTGCACTAATCTTTTCAGCATGTGAAACTGATCTTTCCTCTACTTTATAATCAGTAACTGCAATGTTGTCATAATCACTATTAACAATTGCAGTATTTACAGACATTTGATGTAGAGAACAATCTTTAAAACTATAATCATCCGTTGGAATTTGGACTTCATCCATAAAGGGAAGCACCTCTGTTTCTGATGCAATAGCTTTAGAGCACACTTCAGCATATGGTTCTGCAAAGTGTTCTTCATATTTCAAAACAAGACTGTAATACACCCTCACTGTTAAGAATATAGCAGTAAGCTCCTGAGATTTAATTGATAAGCCTACACAGTTCCTTATCCTGTAGATGTAAAAGAAATTCAGGAATACTGGTTGAATGCCCTTTGAATTAATTGAGGGTTCAGCAAGATGAAATGACACATGGTTGGGCGAGTGATAGAGATGCTATGGCCCAGGTCTGGAGAAAACATTTCAACACACAAACCAAAATGTTACCTTCAACCATTTAGGAAATCTGAGAAATGACCTCTAAAACACGAGCTCGAACTCTGTAAAAAACCAATTTCTGGTGAAACCACGCACGACGAAGGTAAAGGGGCTAAAAACGGTTCTAGGTTTTCAACCGTTCGATCTGATTCAACACCGTTTGCCCAGAATCGCTCACGCAAATACGTGGCTCTGGGGGCAATTACGGGGCAGTCTTCTCTGGCAATAATGAAACCAAAACTAACTCTGAACACCAGGGGGTTTGAATTGACCCTACATGAGCTAGGAGAGATCATACAGTGGATAGGGGTCTGGGTAGCGTTTGGACAAGGTATATGCAGGACTCAAAAACCCAGAAATTTGCTCAAAAGTCAATAAGGGTAACCTGGTAAGGAGGCAGGAGTTAATGCCAAAGTGTGCAAGAGTAATGTAATTATTTATGCCATGCATAATAGTTATGCCAAAGCACAACCACCGGTTATCATAGCTGTTCAACCCACTATATCCATTGGCCGATCAATGAAAACAATGGTGAGTGTGTAATCCAATGAGCAATCAACAACATTGTGCCAAAGTTATAAACCATAAGTCATTCCAATTGAAACCAAAATCAAATATTAACCATGCGCCAATGTGTATTCATATAATCAACCAACCAATAGTTATGAAAACATTAACATAGGGATTATATTAAAAAGATATGTATGAAAGATTTAAACATAATACCCATATTTCTTATGAAATCAAAGGTTAAGTAGGTCAAATAAAAAGCCAATCCAAATACCAATGCATTACACACTTAATGAAGCCAAGTCATACCATAAATACGAAGCATGAGTACTGCTCAAAGAATCTTGCCAGTTGTAAAATGATAAGTGAGATGTAAGTGCAAAGGGCATATCAATCAGAAGGATGATAACAGTTCAAACAATGATTCTAATGCGACTTTGAAGGACTAAGTTTTCACGCTTACAGTCGTGAAAACAAAACGAAGATAGTTGTAYGAAAAGGCACAAAGAATAAAAGTGTCGTTCATTTGAAAATTGCGACGAAAAATCAATGTTTGTGAAACATTGGTGTAGGCAGCTTATAAGACAATGGAAAAGTGTTAATTGGCTGCCAACAATGGCGACACACTAGTAGAAGCAGTTATCTCTGCCAAAAGAAGAAAATTCAGATTAGGACAGCAAAGATAATTTCAACTTGAAAATAACAACCAAACAATCGTACTAACATCATCATTAATCATTTTTTTTCCAGCAGTGTTTTAAAGATGAAAACCAATAAAAGTCTTAAGGTCAGCAATTCACGATATTAAAGATAAAATCTCCAATACTGTTGGCATAGCCACTGCTGCCAGCAGGCGTCCATAGCCTCGACAGGGTTTCCATTTAACCCACTCTGACATCTATATCCTGTCAAGAAGTTCTAGATCAGAATAAAGGACATTAAAGAGGTTTCTTATATTTTTTAAAGATTTTCATGTACCCGACATTGCTTCGCTGCCAGCGGGCCTGTTCAGTACCCTGGCGAAGTTTCCTTGGCGCCATGCTTTCATTTACCCACTGCCAGCGGACCTGTTCAGTATCCCGGCGGGTTTACAAACACTTCCCACGGCTCTTATTAATATTTTTTTTTTTTTTTTTCTTTTGTAGATATATAGCTGAGCGGGGTGATGCTGAAAATTCTTGATATTTCAAGCATATTTTTTAGACCTCATCAGAATTTTTTAACACCGTCCTTTATTCAGTTCTAGAGATGTTTTATAAAAAAAACTTCCTATGACAGGGAGACATCTTTTTTGAGTCATTCCTTTACGGAAAAGGGACAGCGTAAAAAGATAATAGATGATCATGACAAGCTTCGCTCAGATATTGAAATTAGTAAACTTCTTTCAAACGGGAGAATTTTCCAACACAGATTGTTAATTTCAGCAATCTATCATTGATGTTTGTACAAACTTTCGGAAGGTATTTCAGGGAAGAAATTTTCTATTTTCTTTCTCTGAATAGCTCAGTGATGCAGGTAGGTGTATTTCCAAAGAAAAAATTGGTAAGCATAAGGGAGAAATCAAAACACACCAGCGAAGAAAAAATTGGAAAGCAAAGAAATCCAAACAACAAAAACAAAAAACAAATATACACAGAAGGTGCATCTGAAAACCTCATGCGACAATCCCCTGGGAAACTGAAAGAAAGTAGGAAAATCCTGGATGATGGGAAAACAGTCCTACTCATGGTACCTTGGGTCAGGGTTGATTCAGATTTATTTATCTCTTTACTTTTCAATTTAATATTTTCATGACGATACTGTGTTTTTGAAAATACATGTTGAACTAAGAGCAAAGAGAAAGAGATCAAGGGGACTTCCCTGACAACAGCCGTATTATGGTTCTCGTGGTGCACCCACTTGCATTCATGACTGCATTTATTAAAAACAAAACTAGTGAGAAATCAAACTGAAAGAAAACCTATTCCTAAACCTACCCTAACTACTAAATAAACCAGAATACTACGTGAAGTCATGTTTCCAATGTAGCCAGTGGAGTAACTCTAATCCTACAATGAAAACAAGATCAAGCATTATTAGAAAGAATGGTACTATATCAACAAATTATAGAAACATATCACACTTACCTTCATAATCATCATCTAGAAATAAAGTAAGCATGATCTTACCACTTCTTTGGATATTCTTGTTGTACGAATCCTCCAACCATTGCTCAATCTTGTCGTGATAAGGGCCATAATGGCATGGGTGAGTGTAAGTAGTTTTGCAAAACTCGTCAGGATTATGAGGAAATGGAAAAACCATCAGCCGAGGCTGAAATGCCCCATCCTTCTGACAGTTCTCTAAGTGCTCATTAATTTCTTCACATGGCGGATCTAAAAGAAACATGTCACGCCTACTTTCAAGATTCTTAGGTAAAAATAAAGCAAGCACAACTTTGTCTTTATTATGAAATTTTTTCATATATGAATATTCAAGCCACTCTAAGATCCTGTCACAAAAATGAAAATGCAAATCGTGACTTTGGTGAAACGAATATATCAATGAGAAATTCATCATAGGAGGATTCGTGGAATCGATTAGATCATTGGTTTGAATTTTTCCTTCAATGTGATTGATCATTTCAAAATGTGAAGTATCAACATTAAGATTCGAGCTAAGCAAAGAATGAGTATGAAACTTAGAATGTTTGATCTCCATAAAATATAATGCATTGTCTTTTTCAACAAGAAGCTGTGTAAAATCATCTCGCAACATGTCTTCTTCCCATGTGAGTGATGAAAGTGAACAAGAGTCAAATCCAAGTTTATCAATGTTAGGTTTGGAATTGATTTCACCAAAATTTAGCATATCGAAAGGATATGATTGTGGTGGAAAAGAGTAGGATGTTGTAGGTAAGATGTCAAGTCCACCAGAATCTAGGAATAGATCAGGATATAAAGAATAAAAGGAATCAGAAATAAGCAGATAAAAAGAATCTCTTGAACTATGATAATCAACAATGGTATTCTCAAGACAATTCTCTTCACTTTCTTTAAAACCCTTACTCTAATTTGGTGACGAATTCCTTAACATAATATGATCATATGGATTTGCCTTTTTAGATAATTCAAAATTTATGTGACCAACATCTAGTCTTTCCTGTGAACAAAGTGCATTTTGAGGATGAAGGTTTAAAGTTTCTTCTTCTAGTTGTGTAACTTCTTCTCTAATCAGTTTCATAGGAGTACTAGAACATTCAAGAAGATTTTCGTCGCTTAAGTGTTCTTCAATGATTGGTTTTAAATGTTGATTAGAGCATGAGTTACAAGAATGAGGGTATTCACCTTGAGCCAGAAACGAATCATCTTCCATACTAGTCTTAGACTGAAAACACAATGATTCAAAGGAAAAACCAATTTGGTTGTCAATAAGAGACTGATCAATAGATTCTACCTCCCTAGCTTGTTCAACATTATCGGAAGAATTTTTCTCTTCTTGCGAAGAAAATTGTTCTTGCAGTTGAGTGATAGGATTTGCAATTGGTTCTTCATTCGTGATTGAACATGACTGGATGGAAGGGATGGAAGGATCATAGAAGAGATTTAATGCCAATGACATGTCATCGAGATTAAATTTACAAAGGATATGATAGAATCTTGTCAAAAAGTGTTCTGAAGATGGATCGTCGTTGATTAGCAAAGCATGAAATTCTTCACATAATTGATCAAAATCATAAATTTCAAAAGCATCTAGAAATGCATCTAGAAATTGAAACCAATAAAAAATGTGACATGCTGGAAAGGATTCAAACCAATGTTTGATTCGACCTCTAAAAGTAAAAGCGAACAGCCTGCATAAAATTCCTAAATCTGAGATGTCATGTTTGATGCACGTGCACCAAAACTTGTTAAGGTGGTCTTTAGCAGATGTATTGCTTTCACCATCAAAGGTGAGTTTGGACAAGCGAGAGACTGTCTCGTTGGGAACATCGGGTAATGAGAAATTGAAAGCATGTTCCAACACAGTGATTTGGGGAGCCATGGGGGAAATTGAATAAAGGTAAAATAAAGGCTCCTACAAGGCCATCTTGTTAGTCGGCCCTCCTTCTAGTGCCATTTGTTGACGGGCGAAACTGACCGTCCGTCAACTGGGAGAGTGGAACCGGTCCGGGGTTGTCTAAATAACCCAAGCCGTTTGGAATGGACCACCCTGACGGGTTTAACGGCTCCGTTGGCCTCTCTAAGGTCCTAGGAGAACCGAAGAGGAAACTAACCTAAACTAACTAATCTAACTAAAACAAACTAAAATTAACTAAAACGAACTAACTAACTAAATAAAAGAAATTGAACTAATTAACTAAAAATAACTAAGACAAACTACTAAATTAAACTAAAACTAAATACAACTATTCTAGCTATTATATACAATCTACTTATTACTATAATAACTCAAATCAACTATCTAATTACTAGCTGCAATATTACTTATTCACAAATGTACACTATAAACAGCCTACAGATTTAATTAACCTGCAAAACTCATGTGTTTTCTGCCCTAAGACAACAAAGATATGTTTTTTGATTTTTATATTTCATGAAAAAGAAATAAAACTACTAAAATTAAACGATCTAATATAGTTATTGAAATTAAACAACCTAATATGAATCTAATTAAAATTATATCTAATTTAAACTACTAAATGAAAACAAGAAGGAAAAGACTAACTGACCTGTAAGCGCTCCTAGTTTATCCTGTGTGTGATAACTTTTAAGCTGGTCGGAGGAAGAAATTCGCACCGGTTGATTCCAAAGCTTCTCATAAACGATTGGCTGCGCTACTCTTTGAGTTGTTTACAGGACAAACAAGACATAAAAAATCATAACAATCTTATGATTAATAAATCTCTGTAATAAGGGAAACCTGTTATGCAAGAAACTTATATTTTATAATTCAACTTATGAAGAAGATAAACCTGTCATTCACAAACTGAACTAAACAATTGTTATGTCTTTTATACAATTGGAAGAAACCTAATATGGATTACTGTGATTAAAATTATATCATTTGCACATGATCTAGATATCTAAAGTAGTCATTAACCAGATACAAATTGATATACACAACATGAAACAAAATATTGATATCATGAGAAGCTAAAGCTGTAACAAAACACCAAATTCTGCTTCAGTTTGTATTAAAAGTCCATATCCTTGTTCTCCCATGAATGAGGATCATTATTACACAAAAATAATGAGTATATATATAAGTCTCTCCACAAGGTAAAAACCTCCTTGTGGATAATATCAAGCTGTTTACATAATCTGGGAAGATATTCCCAAAATCTGATTCAAACTTAATAACCTAAGACAAAACCAAATCTAAAATATCTCCTAAACTGTTACAGCATGCCCATTTGATCACTGCAATTCGTATGTACCTGAAAGAAGGCAAAAATAAACAAGTTTAAAATATATTTTGTTAATAAAATGGTAAAAATCTGATCCTGTAGACTAGCTACAGAATCATCTAATTCTGTAGCTGGTCTAATTTGAGAACAGACCTGTTTTAAATCAATTAAAACTAACAGAAATATATTAAAACAAATATTTGATTACTAATTAAAATCAAAGAAAATCATTTAAATCACAACAAACCAAAACTGATATGCTAATTTAGAACAAACAATATCTTAATTGAATCTGTTTCAATCAAAATAAAGATCAAATAAATCTTTGGCATGAATGCAACTCATACACAAAATCCATCCATATAGAGGTAAAACTCCTACATCCATCTGTTTTGCATATCAATAAATCCATCTAGAATTGAGTGTAGGGAATTAAAGATGAAAAATCTTGCCACCAGATCCAAAGCATACACCAGTTCCATAGCAGCTTTAGCAAGACAATTAGATTGAAATCACACCACTTGAAGGTAGCAGCAGCACTAATTGCCCACCTACAACACTTTAAAAGAGAGATCTGCCCACATAAAAGTCTGAACAATTTCTGCCAAAAGTACCATGGATGGCCACAAGCCATGGCTCAAAGCAGTCAACAAGTAGCCACGACAGTCCAAAACCTGGAGGATCCAATGTGCACAGTTGACAAGTCTGCAAGACAAAGCTTTTGAAGCAACAATTGCTTCCAACATTGCCATGTCATTTCGTGCTTCTCTTGTGTGCGTATTGCCTTTGTTTCCTCTTCATGGAAACTACGCTGGCATTCTTGAAAAAKCTCTTGGTCCATATTCATCAACATCTTTCTCACATTCCAAATCAAATTTTGTGCCATCCTATCAAAGTATGCATCAATGTGCTCCTTGGCCTTTGGATGATCAATCATGTTACCAATAGTGCTCATCAGTTTGCACAGAGCTTCCACATGCTCGGTATCTGGATTTTGGTACTCTCCAAGCAATTTCTTGATGCATTCATGCATTATTCTTACAGTCAACATGCTTTCTTTGTAAATCTCACCTATAAACCATATGTTTCCTAGCATTCTCCTGTGCATTGCAACCTTTTTCTCCTCTCTCTCCTCTCCTGAAATCTTTAAATCGCTATCCCCTGCATTCCTATCAGCTTATGCCTGTTCCATTTCATCCCTTTCAAATTCTTCCTGACAATTGTTCAGGGGTTCTCTCTTGAATATAACTTTTCATTGTCTTTATAAAATTCAGGAAATTCGGCAACTAATTGGACACAAAATTTTGCATACATTTCACAAAATGTTGTCTCCATCAGGGCTTTGTCAAAAATCTGAGATATCACTCCAGTAAGACAAAGTGCAGAATCAATGTTCACTTCTTTGACCTGTACAAAAGTCTATCAAAGTTTTGAGGTGTTAATTTGTTAAGTATTGATTTTATCTTTCTCTGTTTGTTAATCACACTGGTAGAATATCTGACCCATTTGGTGGGCTGTCAAGATCTGTATTACTGCCGTGATCCAAACCAAAAATGTCAACCTGAATAAAACAACACTGCTCACAGTCTCCACTAGGGGTATAATCAAAACCACTACACTCCACGCTTTCATAAGCAGAAATTTGACTACCAGATCCACCATTCTCATCTTCTTCATCCTCAAAGTCGGCAAATTGTTGTGTATAATCATTTACAGTGATTTCAAAGACAGATCCATTTCCAAGGGTTCCTAAAATAGTTTTGTGCTTTATTTCATTTCACCTTTGTGCCTTGAATCAAACTCCAATGATGATCCACCTAGTAGACCAGCAGATTCTGGATGACCAATGTAATGAGAGCCTAGAGCATTTGGTGGAATAACACGTTGATTTTCACTGTCCTTAGTTTCACTGTACTTGGAACAATGACTTGCTTCAACATCATGGGTAGAATCATGCTCAATTTACTTGAAGAAGCTGATAAAGGCAAAGAGACCTCATCTACTGGTGGAGGTAAACAAATTCCACAAGGTTGTTGTGAAGAATTTGTAACATCATAGAACTTTTGAGTTTTGCTATAGCCTCTGAAGGAATAAAAAATGTGTTGCCCTCTGAAATACTCTGAAATCCTTGCATGTTAGGAGTGAAAGCATCATTACATGGTCTATTGATATTCAATTCATCGTGTTCATTTGTGCTTTACAAAACATCTTTTCCGTTTGCCCACTCCCTCTGCAATTGTCTTGACGATGAGAAATTGGGAGTAGAATAATGGCTTGATCTTTCTATAGAACCTTCTGACCTTGCAAATAAGAATCTTGACTGCTTGCTATTCTGAGACTTCCATGAACTTGATATTTCCTTTGACATCCCATTGCATTTACCAGTCCTTGTGCTTCTATCTGTTTCATCTAACATAGACTCATTTTCAAGAATTTGAATAGAACCTGCACTAATCTTTTCAGCATGTGAAACTGATCTTTCCTCTACTTTATAATCAGTAACTGCAATGTTGTCATAATCACTATTAAAAATTGCAGTATTTACAGACATTTGATGTAGAGAACAATCTTTAAAACTATAATCATCCACTGGAATTTGGACTTCATCCATAAAGGGAAACACCTCTATTTCTGATGCAATAGCTTTAGAGCACACTTCAGCATATGGTTCTGCAAAGTGTTCTTCATATTTCAAAACAAGACTATAATACACCCTCACTGTTAAGAATATAGCAGTAAGCTCCTGAGATTTAATTGATAAGCCTACACAGTTCCTTATCCTATAGATGTAAAAGAAATTCTGGCAGACTGGTTGAACGCCCTTTGAATTAATCGAGGGTTCAGCAAGATGAAATGACACATGGATGGGCGAGTGAAAGAGATGTTGTGGCCCAGGTCTGGAGAAAACATTAAAACACACAAACCAAAACGTTACCTTCAGCCATTTAGGAAATATGAGAAATGACCTCTAAAACATGAGCTAGAACTCTGTAAAAAACCAATTTTTGGTGAAACCGCTCAAATTGAAGGTAAAGGGGCTAAAAACGGTTTTGGGTTTTCAAACGTTCGATCTGATTCAACACTGTTTGCCAAGAATTGCTCACGCAAAAACGTGACTCTGGGGGCAATTACGGGGCAGTCTTCTCTGGCAATAATGAAACCAAAACTAACTCTGAACACCAGGGGGTTTGAATTCGCCCTACAGGAGCTAGGAGAGATCATACAGTGGACAGGGGTCTGGGTAGGGTTTGGACAAGGTATATGCAGGACTCAAAAACCCAGAAATTTGCTCAAAAGTCAATAGGGGTAACCTGGTAAGGAGGCAGGCGTTAATGCCAAAGTGTGCGAGAGTAATGTAATTATTTCTGCCATGCATAATAGTTATGCCAAAGCACAACCACCGGTTATCATAGCTGTTCAACCCACTATATCCATTGGCCCATCAATGAAAACAATGGTGAGTGTATAATCCAATGAGCAATCAACAACATTGTGCCAAAGTTATAAACCATAAGTCATTCCAATTGAAACCAAAATCAAATATTAACCATGCGCCAATGTGTATTCTTATAATCAACCAACCAATAGTTATGAAAACATTAACATAGGGATTATATTAAAAAGATATGTATGAAAGATTTAAACATAATACCCATATTTCTTATGAAATCAAAGGTTAAGTAGGTCAAATAAAAAGCCAATCCAAATACCAATGCATTACACACTTAATGAATCCAAGTCATACCATAAATACGAAGCATGAGTACTACTCAAAGAATCTTGCCAGTTGTAAAATGATAAGTGAGATGTAAGTGCAAAGGGCATATCAATCAGAAGGATGACAACAGTTCAAACAATGATTCTAATGCGACTTTGAAGGACTAAGTTTTCACGCTTACAGTCGTGAAAACAAAATGAAGATAGGCGTGCGAAAAGGCGCAAAGAATAAAAGCGTCGTTCATTTGAAAATTGCGACGAAAAATCAATGTTTGTGAAACATTGGTGTAGGCAGCTTATAAGACAATGGAAAAATGTTAATTGGCTACCAGCAAGATCATATTTCCTCCCAGAGTTAAGCCGAATCGAAGAAGGGGAATTCACCATTACCATGACGGGAGATCAGCGATGTCCTATTAATCTCTTAGCTATGCAAGCAATTTATGCCAAGGGTAATATGATGACTATCGCTGAAACTATACCCATCAACATCTCCCGAAACCCTAGCATCATGGAGAATGTCTTCGTTGGAGCAGATTGCTCCCCCGAAGAGATTCAAATTTACATGGATCTTTTCAAAGAATTCTGTGACGTTTTTGCCTGGTCTTATGAGGAAATGCCAGGTATCGATCCGAAAATAGTTGAACATGAAATCACAATGTATCTTGATGCCAAGCCTGTTCGACAAAAACTTCATCCAGTCAATCCTAAGAAAGCAACAACCATCAAGATTGAGGTTGAGAAATTGCTAAAGGCATGTTTCATTTATCCTATTCATTTGACTCAATGGGTGTCAAACCCCATGCCGATCAATAAAAAACAAGGCATGATTCGTGTATGTACCGATTTCCGTGATTTGAACAAGGCATGTCCCAAAGATAATTTTCCAACACCATTCATTGACCAGATCATTGATGAATGTGCCGATTGTGAAGCCTTTTCGTTCATGGATGGTTTTTTGGGATATAATCAAATCCAAATCAAACCTGAATACCAACACAAAACGACATTCATTTGTCCGTGGGGTACATTCGCATATCGTAAGATGCCTTTTGGCCTTAAAAATGCTAGAGCCACATTCCAGCAGGCCATGTCTTTTGCGTTTCATGACCTCAAGCATATAGTCGAGGCCCATATAGATGATTTAGCATCATGCTCTTGCAAGCAAACGAATCATCCCATGCACCTTAGACTAATATTTGAACGCTGTCGCTTCTTCAAGATTCGGTTGAATCCAAACAAGTGCAGCTTCTGCATAACGTCATGACGTTTTGTTAGGTTTCATCGTATCAACAACAGGGATCATGGTCGATCCTCTTAAGGTGGAGGCAATAATCCATTTCCCCCCCCCCCCCATGCACAATCTTACAACTTCAAAGTCTACAAGGCAAGGCGAACTTCTTACGATGCTTCATCACCAACTATGCCGAAATCAACAAGGGATTTATGCGTTTACTAAAGAAAGACGTTCCTTTTTTATGGGACGAAGCCGCTCAACGCTCTTTTGACACATTAAAATACACCCTCACAACCACACCTCTGCTACTACCACCTAATTATAACAAAGATTTCTTATTATATCTAGCTGTCACAGAGTCAACCATAGGCATGGTTTTAGTCCAGGAAGACGATTCGTTTTCAGAATACGTGATCTCTTACCTGAGCCGAGGCCTCGTAGGACCGGAACTCAATTATTCTCATATCGAAAAACTTGCATTGGCAGCAATTCATGTTGTTAAACAGTTCCGTCACTATGTTTTGTTTCACAAGACCACCGTCATTTCTATCGTGAACCCATTCCAGTACATGTTGACACGATGAGTTATAGGCAGAAAAATCAGTAGATGGATAGTCATCCTTCAAGAATTTGACTTAGATTTTGTTTCAGCAAAGTCCAAGAAGTCATTGGTCTTCATAGAGCTTATTTCAGAACTTCCGGTTGAGTCAGGTGACGTTGTGCCTGAGGAATCGCCTATCCGGGGGGATATGTTTTTGATTGCATCTTCAGACCCCTGGTACAGAGATATACTTATCTATATCCAGACTTTGAAGTGCCCCACCTTTGCTTCTCTTGACGAGCGTCGGTGAATACGCCATCAGGCTAAGAATTATCTCATACTCGATGATACGTTGTATCGGAGAGGTGTAGACTGCATCTTGCATCGATGTCTCACTCATGAGGAGGCCATCATAGTGCTCAACGATTTCCATACTGGAGCTTGTGGTGGTCATTTATCTGGGTTGGCAACAACCCAAAATATTCTACGAGCAGGTTACTTCTGGCCAACACTTATCAAAGATTGTATCGAGTCGGTCAAGACGTGCAATCCATGCCAAGTCTTCTCTCAGAAGATGAAGGCACATCCTTCTCCTATGTTTCCTGTCATCACAGTTGGTCCCTTCACTAAGTGGGGGATTGATTACACTACATGCAACCCCCCGTCAGCAAGGGGGCACCGCTATATCATTGTAGCTGTCGACTACTTCACTAAGTGGGTCAAAGCTATGCCAACGTTTAAAGATGATGGAGAGACTGCAACTCTCTTCTTATTCAACCAGATCATAACAAGGTTCGGTGTCCCGAGAGAGATTGTCACTGACCATGGAAGTCACTTTCAGAACCAAATGATGACCGAATTAACATCAAAGATTGGGTTATGGAAGGAACATTCATCACCTTACTACCCCCAAGCCAATGGGTAGGTGGAAGCTGTAAACAAAACTCTTAAAACTATTCTACAACAAACTATCAACTCAGCCAAGTCAAATTGGCATTTGATGATATACTCGACATTATGGGCTTACCGAACATCTGTTAAGACTGCAACTGGTTTCTCACCTTTTCAACTCGTTTACGGGCTGGAGGTAGTCTTTCCCATCGAATGTCAAATCCCATCTCTGAAATTGGCAGTACAGTTATTGCTAGACACTTCTCCACTTGAAGAACGGTTAGTACACCTTGAGTAGCTTGATGAGCAGCGTCGCGATGTGGCCCTGGCCAACGAGGCTCATAAACATAAGGTCAAGTTTCAATATGATAGGTCCATTTGTCCTCAGATTTTCTCTGAAGGTAACCTTGTCCTGGTCTATGACCAAGACAAGGACCCCCTGGGAGCAGGAAAGTTTAAACCCATGTGGTTCAGACCCTTCATTATCAAAGAGGTATTAAAAAAGGGCGCTTATCATTTGGTTGATTTTGAAGGGAATGCTTTGGCGGAGCCTAGAAATGGGCTCTACCTCAAGAAGTATTACTCATAGACAGGTCACTATGGGTAAATTTTTGTAACATATGTATAGTCTTTGTACTATTACTTTTTAAGTTTCTTTTAAAGTGTTATGGACGTGTCATTGATGTTATCTTTCATCAATATGGCAGATGTCAAGTGAGTCCGAGGTGTTCGTTGGGTATGCAGACGGTGCCAGTCGACACATGCGGAGGCTTGCCTCTGCAGCCTGGGTAATCTTTACACCTCTGGGTCAGTTGTTATCTTTCGGAGGTATATGCTTAGGTGACACCACAAATAATGTCACCGAGTATAGTGCAGTTATTGAGTTGCTTCGTGACGCCTTGTCATTGGGTATATCTCATCTCTAGGTCTATCTCGACGCTCAACTGGTTGTGTCGTAGCTAAATAGAGTATACCGGGTTCATGATCCAACTTTACACCGATGATTCCTTACGGTACGTCTCTTAGAATGAAACTTTGATTATATTACATATTTTCATGTTCCTAGGAGGTTAAGCCAAATTACAAATACTTTAGCTAATCAAATTTTAGATTGGCATCTTTCCCACATATAAAAGAACATGGACATAAACATGTAAATACATTTTTGCACACATAATCCATAAGACACAAAAAAAATAAAAACCATATATAAACATCATAAAATAACCAGAGTACATAGATGGACGCAAGCGCCTAAAAAATGGGAATAGTAACGAGTCACCGGGCTTATGCCCTCAAAAAAATATATACAAGTAGGTGCTCGTTGCACATAAAAAGTCTAAATCTATTCAGGGCCTATGGGCCCTATTATAATCATCCACATCATGGGCTAAACTCCTAAACAATCGGACCCATGTCTGAGGTGCCCCCACAACATGAGGCTGCATGGATGGCGGCAAGTCCTCTATTTCTGCCATCGGGACTGTGCGAGTGAGCGTAGTGAAGTTCCACTCAACTCGTCTAAGGACCCTCTTGGCCTCTCCAGCTGGGAGGCTCACTGCTACTGCTGCTCCCCCAATGGCGACAGCCGTGGCTTCTAGTCGTGGACGATGCCTGTTCCGTGCATAGTCAGCAGGTCGCACGGGTCCCACATCTGCATGAAATAAACATTTACCCGTCAAACACTCTGGCATATAAAAAAATGATATATATAACAAAAAGACATAAAAATTACATATGCAAACAAAAAAACTACAAAGGTGGAGACTTACCCATCTCCCCTCGCTCCTCACAAGGAGGCACGGGTATCTCAGGATCTCTAGAGAAATCTATCCTTGCATACGGGTAGTCCTCGATAAAAGGGATCTATCGTGACAACCAAGAAAAGAAATCATCGTCAAAGGACTCAACGGTCCTTCCACCACCCTGTCGTTGCAGTAACACTGCCCATCTACACACTGCAGGGAAAGAGGCCTGATGTCCTCATACTACAACCCGAGGACTGAAACTCAAAACTCTCTCAAAAAAGAATGAACACAAGATGGTCTCGAACCGAAAGTTACTCTGTGTCTGCTGTCGGCAATATGTCAATTGCCTCTTCATGCACTCAAGCAATGTGGTACTCCAGTCAAATATTTGTGCATTCATGCACTGGATGGCACAGTTCATCTGTGTGCGTGAAGCCTGATGCACGACTGCTGAGCCAGTAATCCGCCCAATCAGTAACAAGATAGTCTACAACGCTAAGTTAGTAATCTTACTAATGGGTACCTGGGAGCCCACAAGGTCAGTCCCAGCCTCACAGTGCTCAACTATCAATTTCGAGATCTTGCTCGGCCCTGCAGGAAAAGTCTGAAAGTTGACTGGTTACTCTCTCCTTGAGAGGCCAGTCAGAAAGTAAATATCCTCGGTGGTGGGCACTAGTGATTGCCCCTCTAGCATAAATACCTCTGCATCAGGATGCCAGTAGTCAATCAAGGCATTCAGTAGACTTGGTTGTGTGCGCATAAACGGACATAGAAAGAATTTGAGTAAACCACATTGCATTAACACGGCCACAACATTTGGATCTGCAGCAACCAACTCATTGATTGCCTCATGCTCCCTTTCCCTCCACTGGACATACATCTTGCCACCACAACAAGGTAAAGGAGGGTCAGTACTTCCTTTTAGTTTGTTTTTTCATTATAAAAGGTGGTACACGCAGGCTGTAGAGGTGACAGTCGCGTGTACACACTGGCAAACTTTACTCTGCCTGAGTGTACACGCGGCCTGTCCAAAGACAACCCGCGTGTACCTAGGGGTGACCTTTTTAAGGTCGACGCTCACCCAAAAAACCAACTAAATAATTGAATTGAAGTATTGAATAGATAGATAAGGTATTTTTTATTTACTTGGCCCAAGCAGAAGTTCGTTTCGTCCACTGTAGCTCTCGGAATCACTATTTTTGGAAAAGGGGGTCTTTTGGCTCCAGAGTCAATTTCCAAATCAGCAATGGTGATAATGAGCTGTCAGCTTCTATTTATAGACTTTTTGCCCTCTTTTTGTCACTTTTTTGGCCTCCCTTATCAGTGTCTTTATACCAAAAACAATTTAGAGTGATCCAAGAGTTATATGGGAGGGATTTGATCGGGTATTGGCCCTTGGGGCATTTTTTTTTGAGTTTCGAGAAAATATTGACGGTCCATAAAAAAATTTATTTTTCAAAAAAATCAACTTGAGCATATAGGTTAGGATAACACCCCAACTTTTGCATCTCATTGCCTTTTTCTTATGCTATAGGATCGATCCCATCCGGTTGTGACATGGAACCATCATATCTGCTCTAGAAGTGTCGCAGCTTGGTGGTAGAGCTTACCAGAACATGGATGCCCTAGGTAGGTCCTGGTTGCATTATGGTGTCCATGTCGTTTCTAAAAACACTGTAGGCTCGAGATTCTGTATAGTATTTCCTGAATACGAGTTTGAGCCTCATTTGCATGAGTCTTTTTCACTCTTTGTCTCACCCTCAGGACTCCCAAAAAATGATGGGTCTCCTTTTAAGCCCTTTTCAGACCCTCTAAAAATGAAAAGATTGTCGAGCGATCTTGTGACCTTTCACGCTCATTAAACTGAAATTTGAAGTCACGTCTATCCGGCTGTAGTTTACCCCTTTTTTGGTTCGGATGGTCAACTGTACGAACAAAGGTATACTCTATCGAATTCCCATTCTTTAGAAGAGTACTCTCAGGTATAATTTTATTCCTTTTTCAGGCCTGAGGGACTAAATTTATGAAAAAGAAACCCCCACGGAGTCCATAGTTAATCTCTTTTCCGACTCCCTAAAATTGAAAAGATCATCGAGTGACCTTATTCTTTCACACTCGTTAAATTGGTCTAGAAGAATATTCCTGACGAAGTCCATAGTTAAGCTTTTTTCAGACTCCTTAAAAGTGAAAAAATAGTTGAGTGATCTTGTCCTTGGCACACGCGTTAAAATGGTTTTGAATTGATGTCTAATCGGTGCTAGTTTATCCCTTTTTCGAATCGACTAGACTATTGTCGAAAAAGGTACCCCAGCAGAGTCTCCTTTTATTCTTTTTCAGACTCTCTAAACATGAAAAACCACTGAGCTTACCTTCTCTGGGCTTGTTAAACTTACATCGAAGGACGTTACCATTGTGTGTTCTATCAACCGCATTTGCATACCTTATCCACCAGCCTTGTGATAGTTTGCTTCTGCGTCTTAACACCTTTGGCCGCCAGAGGATTTTCCCGTAGTATAATTTTACCAGAACATCAGTCTTGTCCTTGTGCCTTGATCTTGTATGTTTGCAGTACTCGTTCCTCCATTGTAATGTAATATTCCTTTATTCTTTTTCAAAAATTATCAAAAGGAACAGAAAATCGAATATACCCCAAAAAGAGGATGGGAGAAGTATTTTCTTTATTGGCAGCATAATGAGTCGCCCTTGGATAACGCACATCTATCCATTTGATCATCAGACTATGGAATGTAGTATGACCTTAGGAAGCTTTTCTCGCTATATAGAGTTGTGTCCTCCACCATTTGGTTACTCTTCCAAACATATGGAGAGTTTGAGTTGCCTCCTGCTTCGTAGACTTATGATTAACATATATGCTGCCTGAGTCTTATCACTTGTCGTGCTATTGTCCAAGGGAAGTTTGTCACTAAGCCTGAGTCGGCCCCTCTACAATATGTCTCTTGTCCGCATACCTGGCCATCTTGAACGTCCAATCAAGTCCTTGTTCGAAATCACTGAAGCCTTCAGTCCGATCATAAAGATTATCAATTCCACAACCGACGAGCCATCGAAGACCTCTGGGTAGTGCAGTCATACACTCATATTACACTCCCCTGAGTTTTAAAAGATTTTGAAGTTGTTGCTTGAGCTCTGAAGTACAGCCATCAGGCCGAATCAGCTTCTGGAAGATGGATACTCTATATGTATATCTTACTTATTTCGAGATATATCTCCACTGTGTATTATTCACGGATACTCTTTATAGTTATTTGACATGGATCTACAGTGTATTTGATTGCTAGCCATGGTTCTATTTTATCCCAAGCATGGGTATGCCCGCCTCGGTGAGACATTCGTTATTTTGTAGATGACACCTCCTGGTTCCTGATCCTTGGGCTCAATCGTTCGGCACATCAGTAAAGATTGGTAATGTAGTTCAGCCATCAGATGCTCTTCTGACCTCACACATTAGGGGGCATCTGTTATAACCCTAAATTGCACCACACATGCTTACGTGGCATCAGGCCAACTCATATCCCTTCTTTGCCAAAACTCTTCTAAATAACTCTTTGAAAATCCTCTTGTATCAAGGCCCACGCACCCTAACCCATTACTGCACGCATGTGCATGCTGGATGACTCACTACATTTTGCATGTACCTAACAAAGCACAAAAAAAGGAAAGTTTCCAACGGAACAAAAAGCTATGGGTCAGTTAACTGAAACTCCTGGCCATGCATGGCCGAGGGTTCGTCCAAAACCCTAGCTCCTTCTAGCCTATAAAAGAAGGGGTAGGGGTACCATTTGGAGGAGAAAAAAATATAGCGAAGAAACTCTACCCATTTACGTAATCCATTGTCCCAACCCTTTAGCCTTTCCTCATGCCAAAGGAGATTTAACGCAAAGCAGTTGAAGGAAAGAAGAAGAGGAGCCCAGGATCATGTTCAAGGAGTGGTGGCCGGTCTCATCTTTGTTTGTAAGTTGATTCACTTTCAGTAATAAAAAGAATACTTTTCCCATCCCAATGCATGAATTGTCTATGGTTTGGTTAATTTATGCTTGATTTCTAACCCTTGAGTAGAGAAGTAGCATGCATGCATAGCTTTTGTTTGTCTTGAGTGCAGGTCATCTATGGAAGGAGTAGCGCAAGCAAGTAATCGAAGAGAAACGGAGGATCTACATAGAATGCTGGTAATAAGTTGGTGGTCCTTTTCCATGCATTTACTGTGAAAGAGGGGTTTAAATCTTGGGTTGTAGGTTAAAAAAGTAGTTTCTTTTCGATCAAAATTTGCATGCCAGTCTGACCCTAGTTTTCTAGTCCGTAGGGTGTTTTTCCCAACAACATGGATGCATAGTTACTAGCCATTAGAAAGATCAATGACCACTTCGCAGAGATAGTCTAGTTTTTTTCAACAGGAATGGCACCTAGTGACTATACAATTCCCCAGAAGAAACAACTGGTAGTGCACGCTGCAGAATTTTCACTTATAGCTAGACAACTATACAAGATGGGACCTGATGAAATATTAAGGAGGTGCGTTGTGGAAGTAGAGCAACTATTGATCCTCACAGAAGCTCATGAAGGCATCATAGAAGGACACTATGTAGGAAAAACAACTACGCAGAAGGTCCTTAGAGTTGGCCTTTGGTGACCTACCTTACACAGAGATGCTAAGGACTATTACAGAGCTTGTGATGTATGCCAAAGAGTTGGGAAACCATACAGAAGAGATGAAATTCCATTAGCACCGCAACTGACCCTTCAAGTATTTAAGAAATGGGCCATTGACTTTGTAGGTCCTATGAACCCACCAGGAAAGCGCACAGGAGAAAGGTACATCATTACTGCGACAAAGTACTTGACCAGATGGGCTAAAGCAAGAGAAGTAAGGGACTATAGTGCAAATACAACTGCACGCTTCATATTTGATGACATTATAACTAGGTTTGGATGCCCAAAAATCCTTATGAGTGATCAAGGCACACATTTCATCAATAAACCAGTTGAAGCCATGACCGAGGAATTTGCAGTCCACCATCAGAAGAGCATGTCGTACCATCCACAAGAAAATGGGATAGTGGAATAATTCAACAAAATATTGGAGACAACACTGATGAAGATCTGCAGTGTGAACATGGATGACTAGGATTTAAGAGTACCAGCACTACTATGGGCCTATAGAACCACTTACAAGAAGTGAACAATGAAGACCCCTTTTAAGTTGGTGTATGGTCTTGAGGTTGTTGTCCCAATGGAATACTTGGTACCAAGCCTGAGAATTGTTGCCTTTACAGGTATGGATGACACTAGTGTTGTTCAGGAGAGACTCGCGCTGTTGGTTGAACTAGAAGAAGACCGATTTATTGCGGGATTCCATGAGCAGGTACAAAAGGAAAGAGAAAAGGCCTACCATGACAGGTACATCAAGAAGAAAAAATTCAAGCAATGTGATCTAGTACTGGTATGCGACAGTAACTTCCTGAAGCATCCTAGGAAGTTCAGAACACATTGGCTCAGGACATATGAAATTGCCTATGTTACAGAAGGAGAAGTTGCACAGCTAAAGACTCTGAATGGAGAGTGGAAGGAAGGTCCGGTAAATGGGAGCTAGTTGAAGTTGTATTATGAAAACAAGTTGCCTCACAGCTTGAAGTAAAAACATAAGGAATAGGGTCTAGGTACCAGGTGCAGTTGAAACTAGGTACCAGACACATAAAATACAGTCTTCACAAGGAAGAAGAGGAGGCATAGAGTAGAAAGCACAGGCTGCACTGCATAGTCTAAAGTCAAAGTAAAACAGAAGGATCAGATCTGAATTGCCTCAGGATGAGTCACAGGTGAGTGTTGGGGGCCTGTTGGCCCTTGGGTATGGAAGCAAGTGAAGATCAAGGAAGAAAAGGCAAAATACAAACTGCGTAGAAGACACAGTGATTTTTATTGGATTGAAGTGAGAAAAAGAGAAGAAAAGATGGAGTGAAGTCCAAGAAAGCAATCCGTTGGATGAGGATATCGAGGATGATTGATCATAAAGGAAGAAGGATCATGGACAACTCAACAAGCAGAAAAATCCACCGTTGGATGTTTTGGAGCACCGCGTGAGAAGGAAGGAAAGACAGGTTGGCGAAGCCCTGAAAACACGGGTCAAGTTGACCTAGGGTTTTAGACATCTAGGGTTTTGGTATCTAGGGTTTTGACACCTAGGTTTCAGCTTAAGGATGTCAATGAGTGACTGTAATGTATAAATAAGGGTCAATAGGACCTAGGTTGGGTTGGTACGATATTGTTGGATCTAGTTGTACTGTTGATGTGAGTGATTATTGGGTGTGAGAGAGAAGTGGTCAGTGCGAGAGCCTTCTGGTATTGTAAGACCTTCAGCTAGGTGCAAAGGTCAAGTCCTGCAACTAGGTGCATATAAAGGGGAGAGATGAAGAGGAGAAGAAATAAGGTCTACTAGCTAAGAGCGCAGACAAGAACTGTATGCTTCATCTTAATATATCATAAATCACAGTTCTATGGACGTAGCCTTAGAGAGAGGGTGAACCACATATATCTATCTTGTGTGTGTGTGATTGATGTTGTGTCCTTTTTCCTTGATTTATTATTATTGTATTGTTGTGATAGACCTGATAGATGTGTGGAATAGATCTAAGATGATAAGTGATTTATATATACTGTACTTTTCTGTATTAGATCCACTTTATATTCCCCTGGTTGTAGACATCTCTATCCTGCAACCCCCTCATAGCTACTTTGGGTGAGACTACATCTACTTCGTAGGTGTTGCTGAAAGGGCCAGTAGTTAGGGCTTGTTGGTGCGCTCTTGGAGCTGAACCCTGGGTCTACCCCTGTGCCAATAGTACATATTGTATATCTATTTTCTTGCGTAAAGCTTCTTGTAAATACTTGTGGATACATATGAAGTGGCGAACGTCTGAGGTAGCATGAAGGGTTGATGGAAAAATTCTTGGATTTACATAAAACCCTATTTTTTGAGGCATACACAAGCTTTTTGTGTATAGGGAGCGTACATACGTGGGTTGGCTGTGTACAGGGTGAGTACATGTTGGTAAAGCCATGGAAACTTGAGAATATAAAGATGAAGAGGTTCTAGATTATAAGATCAATCTCCCAGAAAGTTCTAAAGTGCTCAGATACATCAGATCCATCCATTGGTTCAAAAGGTATGTCTTATTTCTATGAATAGTTGGATTTTGATGTATGCATGAGAAATGGAAATGTAGATTTGAGGATTCTCCCTAAAGAGAGTAGTGTCTACATGGAATATTATGCATAAGTTAGATCTACATAAATACAGTGATGGTATATTTATCATTGATACTTCTTGTTGAGGCACATATTGCATGTCTTAGCATATGGCTAAGGGTTTTATGGTACATGGCTGAGATCTTGTATTTGTTGATTTTTTGAGAGGCTGAGTATCAAAAAGGGTTTGATGACTAAGATCATGTGAGGGATAGTATAGTTGTTCATGATTTCATACACCTATATGGAACATGACTAGAGAGAGACATACTTGTCTTGAGTGAATGAGAATGCATGCACATGGTACAGTTACAGTCTGGATACAGTGACAGGTTATAGATCTATGTGAAATAAGTTACAGAGGGTCAGAAGTTTTCAAGTGAAAGGAAACCCTAGTTCTAGAAGGCATATGCGGGCTCCATAACATATAGGGCGCGTACATACGTGGGATGCAACACTACAGGTCGCATATATGTTGTATTTTTGTAGATACATGTTCAGTTCAGGTACATATTTATTACAGGGCAATTGTACAGATTGGATACAGGTCAGTGGTACAGGTTGTTACAGTTGTACAAAAGTATATCTCATAGTGATAGGTTGACAGTGGTTCCATCATTCTACTTATACTTTAGGGAGGTTGTATAGGGAAAGGATAGGTGGTTATAGCCACCTTCTGGTTGTAGCCAGAGAACATAGGGGGTTGTAGCCTCCTTCTGGTTGTAGCCAGAGAATTGGGGATTTGGAGCTTCCCTCAGTTTGTAGCCTGAGAAACTAGGGGGTTGGAGCCTCCTTCCAATTGCAGCTGGAAAACAAAGGAAGTTGGTGCTTCCAATGAATGTAATTCTTCAAGACATATAAGAAAAATCATTACGTGGTTTTCTCTCGATTTGGGTTTCCACGTAAAAGACTGGTGTACTGTGTATGTGTGTGATTGTTCATTTCTTATTGCTCATTATTGGATAATAATTCTACATTGATATGACACTTGGATTATTTGGAGAAAAAGGATTATAATTACACTATTACTGATTCACCCCCCTCTTAGTAATCCAACACTAATATCACATTCTTCCTTAACAGACATGAGTTATAAGCTCTTTCCTGCATTAAATAGTGTTTTCAATTTCCCAGTTTTCATAACAAACAAATTGGTTTTCATATGATGAGCTCCCATAATGAACTCAATACCATATTTGAAAAGGTGATTCATGTTATGTTCACTGGATAAAATGGCTTTCTTGTCGTATAAATATGGACTTCCCAAATAAATCTCGCAAATGTCAAGTGGAACCACATATAACTCTATCTCATCAATGAAACTGGATGTGATTGCAAATCTTAGTTTGCATTTCTTAGTTACCTGTAACTTAACATTATCACAAACCCAACCCTAAGGATATGACCTCGGATGAGGTTTAGTTTCCAATCCTAAATTCTCAACAACTTTCTCTGAAATAAGATTAACTTATGACCCATTATCAACAAGTGTTCCTATATTAGTGTGTTTTTGTAGATTTTAACCTTGTACAATATTTTATTGCAAACAAATTTTCAATAAAAGAACAAAAAACATACAATGGAAAATACACACATTGCACAAATATTTTTCTTCTCAAAACCCAAATTGGGAAAACCAACATATTCTATATTCATTCAAATCAGACATTTTTTACAATACAATATACATATAAGATCTAGTGGCATCCAAAACTCTAATCCAATGACCTGGCTTAGTAAACAACCCTAATTCCTTAACTTAAAATAGAAAACCATTGGTGAAAAACCATGTGCCGAAAAACTGCCCAAAAACAAACACGAAAACTAGTAAAATAAAATTTTTTTAGGGGTGTTTCCCCTGAACCCCCATGCAGGGGGGATCTCACCCCCCTGCAAAACCCCCAAAAAGGGGAGCTCTCCCCCCCTATGACCCCCTGGTAAATGTGGCACTCCACCCCACTCTTACTCCCCTACGCGCCCGATGCAACATAGACACTAGTTCTAATCGTCCAAAGAATATAACACATACCCAACAGTTTTGAGATTACTCATATATGAAACAGTTCATTCATTTTCATTTCATCAGGGATTACATTAGCCTTTGAAGAAGAAGAACATGAAGTATAACTAGAAACAAAAATTATACCTTTGATTCCCATAGTTGTAACCTTAGTTTCATCATTAGAATCTGAACCAAGATATTGAACTATGGTTGTGGTATTGTTTTTACTTTTCTAATGTTGAGCCCAAGTTGGCTTCATTTCATGATGCAATTTCCAACAATTGTCCTCATCATGTATTTTCTTCTGACAATAAGAACAAGACGATCTCTCATCATCCTTCTTCACTATAGTAGTTTGGTTTAATTTATTTTTCCCTTTGTTCTTTCCTTCTTTTGAATGAATGGATTCTGAGGAGAAAGAAGAACTCCCACTCGAACTAGAAGAGGATGAAGATGATGAATGAATTTTAGGAGGGTAACCACCCTCTCCTTCAACTTTTATAGTTCCTTGGCCTTCTTTCGATCCTTGTACATTTCTTCCACCATAAATCCTTGTACATTTTGGAATACACACCCAATCTTTGGATTTTCTTATTCAAACGATTCTTCACCTCACTTGAGATTCAGCCTGGTTAACATCCAGTACTTACAAATCATTTCAAACCTTCTCTGATACCAAACTTGATCTGAAAAGGTGACTTATTTGCAAGTTATAAAAGTGAACTTATTTTACTGAATACTCAAAAACACTCGCAAACATTTAAGAATTGTGGAATTAAAAATAATAATAAAAGAAATATAAAGAAGATACAAAAGAGGTTGATAACGGAGTTCACCCCTCCTTATCTACATCTTTGGGTTTGCTTCCAATGAGTGACCGCTTTATTAATGATGTTAAAATGCTCATATTACATCAAAATACTCCCAACTTGCATACAATGCTATCTCCAACTATGCTATAAGTATCTGGCTCAAAGGCAAAATCACCTACCAAAACTAGTCCTAAAACCCACTTTTCCAATGTATTTTATGCAAGAAATATATCTTAATTTACAAAAATACAAAGGCGATTCTTTACAATAAGAACCATATAATACAATGGTAAAATACCTTTGTTTTAATAAAAAAGGTTCAATGGTTCAATATTATTCGATCCAATATTTATGGTCATCAAATATTTGATTAACCAAAATTAATATGGTATATTAAATGACATAATATATGGTCTAACAAATCGAAATATAATAATAACCAAATAACCATATATATATATATATATATATATATATATATATATATATATATATATATATATATATATATATATATATATATATGGAAATTCAATTTGTTTCCATGCCATACAAGGGATGCAATTATACCATAGTTGTTAGACCTAAATCCCAACCATATATGTGGATTATTATATGGTTATTTGATGGCTAAAAATTTGGATTTTAGTAGAGAAAATCATGGTTCAAATCCCACAAAAGCCTCATATAACCTCTTTACATGAATTAAAACTTCATATGGTTCACAACCTCCACTTTATTTAAATAATATATGGGATTATTATTATTTAAATAATATAAGGTTTATGGTTGCCAACATTCTACAAGGTCCATGTGGTATTCTCAAACCTTTTCATGTGTAAGTGTTAGATCTCACCACGTGTAAACAACATACCTTGACGCATCAACTACATAGTAAAATATCACATCACCATCCGTAAACTGAGACGTCATAATATATATAGCCACATGTCAATCTCTGGGTATGCCATGTGTCAAACTTTGGGTGTTCCATGTGGCAATCTCTGCACCTATTTTTCCTTCAACTTCCAAAGGACATAACTTTTGCATACGACATCTGTTTGATCCCATTCAAGTTGCTATAGAAATATCTCATCTAGATATTCAACATGGAGACCTTTTTATCATCATTAAAGAACATCACATTTTTGGTCACAAAAATCCACCTGGATCAGTAGGACCAAGAAAAAACACTGCGAAACTCTTTAAATAAATAGGTATATGTACAAATATCTACAAAAGAACAATCTGCACTGATAAAACATTTTCTATGATTCCAAGGGACTTAGTGATGTTAATCAAAATGGTTTTCAATATGTTAGCCATGTTACCTTCAGCATAAACAATGTGATTTTCCAAGGGGTTCATAGATTGATCATTACATCCACTCACAGCTAATAGAAATTCCATAGATTCAACTCGATTGAGTTAGATAAGGATATAATATAAATGATGAAGATCCTCCCATGGTCATTCTATCCCTATCATTACCACTATAATGGATTCATCATAAGGAAATATAGTGTCAATGAAATCGAGAGAAGTTGAAAAATTATGGGCCCAAACAAGATCTGGAAATTGATCCTCTTCTTCCGTCCACGAAGGAGTAGGATCAAAGTATGCAGTAGCTTGTTGGATTGCTTGATAAAATATATTTGTTGTAGATAGTGGCATGACCATCTAGGTATGTGCAGGGCCTTATATTGATTCAGACAATGAGGGTAGCATCCACAGATCTTCAAAATACAAAGTTCTAAAAAAACCTACCCATGTAATGGGGATCGAGGGGCTCAACATTTGGTAACCGACCAGAGTAGCATGAATGTATGAAAATAGGCTGAGAAATTAAATTTTCCCATAAGAAAAGGGTGCATCCCAACACCAATGATCTCAATTTTCATCTCATATTTTTCAATCAACGGGACCATATATCCTATATTTATCATGGCTAATATTTTTCATCTGTTGCATATGGTTCATAACCAAATCTGCGGTAGCGCTTTTGAAAGACCCAACATTGTTGTTGGCATGCATTCTCGATTTCTCTTTTGAAGGATCGAAACCAGGTTGCGATGCATCCGATATAATCTCGTAAAGGATCCCATATTGTGAGTAAATTAAATCTAATTGTTGGGCCCTAAATATCACCTCCTCCTCAGAGGATACTCTTGACATAGATACACATTTAGAGATGTAAGGAAATAAGGACTTGAGCAACCATTCCAATAAGTTCTTAGGAGGGACTATGGCTTTGATCAACCTCTTCCATATTCGTCACTCTTGTATATGATCTGATATGTGAGTGGCCTTATCATGCTTCAGCATGGACAAGAGGTCAGTGCCAACATCATACCAGGTAGGAACCTGGAAGTGGTTGAGGGAACCCAAGGCCAGATTGTGAAAAGTGAGAAATGCTCCACCATCAAGTTCAATGTACCATTTTTTTGTGACTCTATTAAGAGTGCGCTGGAAGAGATGGAGCCAAATGGAATTATTATTTAGAGAATTTGATTAACACCATAGATGAAATGTCATCACATGGTCCCAAAAATTCTCTCCAAACTTACCTTTGAATTTTATAATGTCCAAAAGAATCTTGGTGGGGATTGTTACACAATATTTTGTCACAACCGACAATGTTCACTTATCCTCTATCATCCATATCATACGAGCTATGATTGTTGAAGAAGAACCTTACTTTGAGAGAAGGAAAGCATGCAAAATAGGTTAAACATGTTATTAGGGCCTTAAAATCCTTAATTTAAGAGAGTGTCAAAAATTTCATCACTACAGGGTGTGACACACCCTCAAGTGTCGCATGTTTCACCACTGCAGGGTGCGACATTGTCTCAATTTTCTCCACTGTAGGGTGCGACACTGCTTAAAAGGGGATAGTATGATTAAATTCGAGATGATTCTAGAAGAGAAGATTCAAGATGATGTGTCCTCCGATCGGTTTGTATCTCACCCATAGTCCTAATCGAAGGGGATCCTAACCTCTCATCCTAACCTCCTCACCCTTTTCCTCTTCAATCTATAAAAGGAGGGTTCCCTCATGAGGAAGGGTTAATAGTTAATGGAGAATAATGGTTGAAAGAATTTTTTTTTCTAGTTCGTGATTTAGAAGATTGATAGCATTCTTTGGCTTTGAGGGATTCAATCTTAGCTAAAGGAGTCATTTGATGGTGATGGATTTCAAGGATGCATTATGGGTATTGGAGAAGTGAACTTGTTGGAAGGAGCTTCACAACACCAAGGAACTAGTTGTAACTCTTTCCACCATTATTAATAAAGTTACATATTCTCTTTCCTATAAAGATTGCAATTGTCTTTATTACATTTCTCCTTGGTCATTTGTATAGATTTGTCGAGATACTGTTTTTTCTTCTGTCAGATTGTGTCCTTATACAAGTGCTCACTTAAAATCTTTTGGATTAAGTTTGGATAGCTATTTGGATCAATTCACGAGAATTACAACTAGTGAGGATGACCTTCAGTTAAAAGGTAAGAGTATAATCTTCACTTGTTAATATATTGAATGCATGAATCGAAGGAAAGAAACATGTTTTGTGTTGTTTTGTTCTAGCTTTGGGTTCCCAAAATAGGGAGATTGATTTGTGTCCGTATAAAAAAAATTTTCTGATAAAAAGGATGAGATGCTAGTTTGGATCATGGAAAATTGGATCATTCATCAACTTTGATACATCTGTCAATTTTAACATTTCCATAAAAGTTAACCTCGTGGGGGCCCAAAATTCCAACTAGTTGAGATATAGCTTCCAAATTGAGTACCTGCTAAAAAGGATAACCTATATTATAAATTACACCAAGTTTCCAGGAAGATCTTGTAGGTGGGATAAGGTTTTGAGTAAAGCCTTGATTACCATGGTTATATGGAGGAAAACCTCCACCCATCTTCCCCCTACTAACACCCCTACTAACACCCCTTGCGAGGGGAAAATCCTTTGCATTGGATGGTTCTGAATGAGAAAGGGTTTCCCCCTAATGACATCCCTTGCAAAGAGTAAGACACTTGTGTGGGATTCCGCTAGTATTGGAATTGGTTTCCCCTTGCTAACATTGTAGATGAGGGGAAATTATTTCTCCCAAACCCATAAAATAATGTGAAAGGGTTAAAGGAAGATGGCATGTTGGTGGATTGAAATATGTTTCCCATGAGAGAACCCCATCCCAGAAAGGGATTAGTTCCTGAATATGGGAAATGCCTTCTCCTGAGCAAGTGTAATGGCAGAGGGATGTGCCTGTTTCCCCAAGTAAAATCTTGGAGGGGAGTTGAAGAACACCCTACACCAACATTACTACTTTGGGGGAGTGACTGAGAACTAGACAACACGTTCCATATGTTAATAGATGGAATCCCCCAAAAAAAAATGTTAGACATAAACAATGACAAAGAAACCACATTCTCTGGCTGAGTGGACCCAACTATCAACGCTGAAGAGCTACTGATAGATGAGGTTATCATGGAATAAACCATGCTAGTCGTTTGGTTAGATATCAAAGGAGGTAGGATTCCTCCTATCACTATTATCGAAGTGGCAGTTGCAGGGGGCCTCGACCCAGACACTCCCTAAGTGGCTTCCATGATGGCCCACTGAAGAGGGCGACCTTCAATGAAATTTGTCTTGGAAGCCAGAAACTGCAAGACATCCTAATTGTGGGATCCAATCAACAGAGGATTAAAAGGATGAACAAAGCATGTATATTCGAGATATGATGTTCGTGTAACCTATGGAACATAAGTGTTTGTTTTTTTGGGCTATATCTTTACGATGTCAACAGGAATAGCTGGTACAAAAGTGTTGGTTTGATCAAGTCAACGCCTCAAAGGAAGTGGCATAGAATTCACTTCAATAGGTGAAAGGCCCTGAATTTTCCTCGACCGATGAGGCAGTTGGTTAGCCACTTTAAATCACAAACTCAAGGTGACTACCACAAAACTAACCTAAGTCATCTATGTATGGAGAGCACACCACTAGAAAAGTCCTAAGGAAACTACAACCATACATAACTTCACCAATACTCTAGCTCGAGTGGATTAGGTCTCGAGACCACGGTAGTAATGAATTTAGGCAAGGACCTTCGGGGTGATGGTACAATTTGATTAAGTCCTATAATCCAATGAATGGAGTGAGAAGAAGTTACATTGACCTACACTAACCATCCCTTCCTAGTTCAAGTACCCACACTGGCGCAGACCCCTTCTTCCCCTCCAAAGGGCTGCTTGACCACCTAGTCTTGGATCGTTGAGTCACTGAGTCTGAATGACTCCTTGGGTCCCTACGGGTACCCGAAATTTCTCTACCCACACACAGGTTTCTTCCACAAGTGACCATGGCTATGACCATGGGTTTACCTCTTGACGGTTCGGACTTTGGGGATATCCTGAATCCTTCCCTCAACCTTTCCCGAAATGCTCCTTTTCGAGGTTCCAAACTTCTGGCACGCGTCTCCTTGGATTTGTTGGCCCCACTATGGTTCATACTTCACAACTTTGTGAAGTTCTAGGCTTTTGATTCCCAAACCCCTTAATCTGTTGCCACCTGCTCTCCTGTGATCAAAATTTAGGATCGAATCATGACTTCAGACTTTGCGACTTATGCTTTCGTCAAGTCCTCAAACTTCCCGAACTTCGAGGGACCGAAACACTCCATGGATATCTTCCGTGTAGTTTCACCAGATCTACCAGTCTGGAATTGTTCACCTTCTTCCGAGGATGAATCTCTCGTTCACTAACCCTCAGTGAATATTCTAGGGACTTCTCTTGAGTTCTTCCCTCAAACTAATTTACACTGTCTTAATGGAGTTGAACCCTATCAACTACTTTGAAGTATCATATCCTATCATTAAGAAGGGGGGGGGTGTTGAATCAGTGACACAACAATTATATCAAATTTTCATTTACTAATGCAAACAAAATTTTAACACAATATTTTACCGTGGAAACCAATTGGGAAAACCACAAACTCTTTTCTATTAACTGCAATTTTTTTTTACATTTAACATAGAAGGAAGATGTACTTCCTCTTTGATCAACACCGACTAATCAGGATGCACCCACACCCTAGTTTACCAACACCAACTGGTAGGACGTTACAACCCCCTGTTTAGTCAGCTACAACTTACAACGGAGCACCAACTCCCTATGGAGAAACCAACCTGCCCTTGCACCACCCAACCACCCTTAATGCATAGGTATTATCTTTTATTCTTGGAATCTGCTTCAGCTCTTGATCTTCTAATTTGGACTGCAGAGAAACCAACTTCTAACCACTTTTTCTCATTTATATAATCTTCAAACTGGTGTGAAATTTAAAACAACGTGTCCCTTTATTTGAACCATTATACCTTTTCATTTAAAATGATAATCTAAGCTTTAGTTAATATCATTTTTCCTTTTTATTCATTATTCATGTTTTTCATGATTTTAACTCTCTTTTAATCAACACTGTGTATCGATTTATTTTAGTCATAAATTGATCATAGTCATGGATCAATTTAATCCTTTATACTCAATCCCTAATCTCTATTATATTCACAGAGACCAAATTCTGTGAAGGCCCTTCCTTCAAACCATCACATATGACTATGTGTTACAGAACCACGGGCTAACCAACTATAGTGACATATAATAAAACACTTATAGCATATGACCATAGGTGGTGACCAAATGCTAAGCCTAAACGAGTGCTTGAGTGCTTAACCAAATCAACGGTCATGATTCGATATTTTGATGAGATGGGCAACTGATGGGATTTCAGCACTTCGACCTTCGGGTCTTTGTGACTTACAAATTTACAAAACTCCCGATTACGATATCACTGAAACAAACAGACGATTCACGTTTATATTTGCGGAGACAGATCAATGATCAAATTTAACCTTATACTCATCCTTTCACTGCTAAATCCTATGGCTATGAATTAATCATGCGTTGAGATGGATTGCTATCGTAATTTTGGCATTCTTCCCTTCGGGTTTTCGTGACTTCCAACATGTCAAATCTCCCGAAGCTATCAATCTACTGAGGCATGTACGTTTTGGAATTTTAGTGTTTGGAACTTCGAAGGTTTTGAATAAACATTGCTCCATTTCCCTCCAGAGTGGTCACCTATTGTGTTAGTCATCAACGGTGAACACCGCTTGCTGTCGGTTAATGATTCCACTTACACTATCCTTCCACTGTGGTAGATCGACAATCAGGAATGCTCCCGAAGTGATCTTCTAGATTAGACATCTTGTGTCTATTTCGGGACTTTGGCGTTCAGGATTTCAGGACTTGGGGAAGGTAATGATGGTATATCTCCCGAAGAAAAATTCCCGGAGTGACGTAAGTTCCTTACATCACTTGCTGACATGTCATGAGCTGAGTATCTTCCATGTGTCACTATGATTCATGATTTGCACATACCAAAAATGCCAAATCATCTTGACACTTGTCATTGTATGATTGCGACATGTGTCCTTGCTGACATAGTCTACTGATGTGGTATGCCAGATGTCCTTATCAAATCAACGATGCTCATTCTCCCTTTGATCGACGAGTGTGATAAAATCGCAAGTTCACATTTCACGAATTCTCACGAATGGCTCTTTGACTTCTTCACTCTTCGAGTCAGTGAAACGATGACCCTTCGCCACGTGCCCTCCTTGACAATGGATGGTCTTGATGATTTCGAAATGATCAACGGTCCACGATCATCTGTGATCCCACAGTTCAACTCTCATCACGATTTCGCATTTTGCGACTTCAAACGTTAGAGCACATCCTTCCTTTGACTTTTTAGTCAGCGAAATGTTGATCTCTCGCCATGTGTCCTCTGGATCCAATGGTTCAACTCTCATTTTGATTTCATATTTCACGATGTAGAAGGTTAGAGCGCCTCCTTTCTTTGAATTTTTAGTCAGCGAAATGTTGATCTCTCTCCATGTGTCCTTTGGATCCAATGGTTCATCTCTCATCACAATTTCGTATTTTGTAATGTCGGAGGTTAGAGCGCCTCCTTTCTTTGATTCGTGATATTTATTCCTTTTGTTGATGGCTTGCAGATCTGATGGTCACGATCCTCCAATGATCCTCAAGCCCATGGTCACTCATATGACCAACATCTGTAATACTTAGATGATCAACACAGTCAATCTTTTGATCAGACGGTTGTTGAGGTTTCTTCACTCTGATCGGATGACTGTTGAGGCTCTTCATTCACTAAATTTCCCGAGATTTAGTATTATCGGTCGCTAGTTCTCCTGAGCTTTGATATTTATGTTTGCTAACCCTCCTGAGACTTTATCATAGGATTGTTGATCCTATCATGATCAAGAATAATCATGTTATTTCTTTTGTACTGTGTTTTCCCTTCTGATCTTCGCTATCAATCTCTTCTCATTGTTTGACATCTTTTGCTAACTGACATACTTGTTGACATCAATGACAATATTTCCAACAATATCCCCCATTGTCATTAAGGGCAAACTACTAACTTCATATACAAAAACTCCCCCTGTGATGATGCTTTCCTCTTATGAAGTTTTTCTTTTATGAAGTTTCTCTCCCCCTTTGACATCAATGGAAAAGGGTTTATTTTATTTTATTTTATTTTGACACCTGGTATTTCCTCCTGTAATCGCACTTTTCGTGTCATAATTGAATGACTCTTTTCTGACGTTGATTTCTATCTCCCCCTGAATATGTGCCAATTGTTGCTTTATTTTATTAATATAATTTAGGTACGAAGAAGGATTACTCCCAATTTTTGCCTGAGATATTCAAATACATCTCTATTTAAGGGTTTTGTAAAAATATCTGCCACCTGTTCTTGTGTTTGAACATATTCCAATTTAATGTTCTTGTTTTCAGCCTGATCTCTTAGATAGTGGTACTTTATGGGAATGTGTTTTGATTTTGAATCTTGGACAGGGTTCTTAGAGAGACTTATTGTGCTTGCATTATCACAGTGGATAGTTGTAGGTTCTTCAAATATGATCTTGATGTCTTGTAGAGTTTGTTTCATTCATTCCACTTGTGTGCAACATTCTATTGTTGTAATATACTCAGCTTCAGTGCTAGACAAAGAAATTGAGCATTGTTTCTTGCTTATCCAAGAAACCAGTGATTCTCCCAAAAATAATTCTCCTCCACTTGTACTTTTTCCTTCATCTACACTTCCTGCCCAATCAACATCTGAACAGGCTTTTAATGTGAACGAATCCTTGATAGGGTACCAAAAACCAAGATCTATGGTTCCTTTCAAATATCTAAATATTCTTTTTACATCTTCAACATGGCTCTCCTTTGGTGCTGCTTGGAATCTAGTCACCATCCCAACAACTTTCTTGACATCAAGTCTGGAAGCTGTTACATAGCACAAACTGGAAATCATTGATATGTAGTGTTTTTGCAAGATACCAGATATATAAAATATGCATAACAGAAACGAAATGCTAGAAATAACAGTATAACAGTAAAATATCCAGCATAATCTTTTCAATACACAGAAACGATATATGAAATAGCAACAGAAATAGCACTTGAACAGAAATAGCACTTGATTCAGATAGCAATGTTCACAGGCCTCTTCGAGGGGGCAACCTCCAATCGAGCAGTGCTCTGTTACAATAATATCCAAGCTAGGGTTCTCAATACCCTCGACTCCTATTTA
>JASDQU010099901.1:204082-214806 GCA_032191745.1 Picea mariana | reverse complement strand
CTTCTATTAGGTCTTCTTACATCCGCCTTATTCTATTTTATTGAAAGGTCTTATTAATATTGACCTTTATTACATCCGAATACATTGATCTACCTATGTGCGGGTTAGGACCTTAACAGTTTTGGATCTACAACTTTGGACTCATCATCCTTGCTTAGTTTTCATCCAACTGTCATAGGTGTACTAACAGGTTTGCAGTCCTCTAACTGGAATCTTTTAAGAATGTCATTAACATATTTAGACTAATGGATAAAAACTCCTCGTTTAGACTATATTATTTGTAATCCAAGGAAGAAGTTCAGTTCACCAAGCAAAGACATTTCAAATTCTTGCTGCATTATCTTAGAAAATTCGTTAATCATTTCTTCATCATCACTACCAAATATAATATCATCAACATACACTTCCACAATGATCATGTTATTACCATCAATTTTGCAATAAAGATTGTTGTCTGCTGATCCCATTTTGAGATCCTGTTTTTGTAAATAAGAGTCTATCCTTGCATACCATGCTCTAGGTTCTTGTTTTAATCCATAGAGTGATTTCTTTAATTTTCAAACATAGTCTCCTTTGTTGGTTAATTGAAACCCTTCTGGTTGCTCAATATAGACTTCCTCTTCTAGGTTTCGATTGAGAAATGCTGACTTGACATCCATTTGGCACACTTTAAATTTTCTGTAGCTGGAGAAAGCTAAGAAAATCCTAATTGCCTCTAGTCTGGCCACAGGTGCAAATGTTTCTTCATAATATACTCCTTCAACTTAAGCATACCCTTTACATACTAATCTAGCTTTGATTACTTGCCCATCTTCATTCATTTTATTTTTATATACCCATTTAGTTCCAATGATATTTTTATTTTTTGGTCTTAGAACTAGTTCCCAAGTTTAATTTTTTTCAATTTGGTCTAACTCTTCATTCATATATTTGATCCAATTCTCATATTTACATGCCTCTTTGATTGAGCTAGGCTCAGAATGTGACAGTAATGATTTTTCTGTTTAATACAGTAGTTGTCTTCTTGTGTGCACTCCATCATTCATATCTCCAATAATCATTTTTTCGGGATGATTCTTTTGAATAATTCTTGATGGTGTCTTTGTATCTATTCTTGGGAATTTTTCTCTTATGTCTCCATATAAACTATCTTCTTCTCTTTCACTAGTATCCATATCATCTTATTCCCTTTGTTTTTCATTCTCTTCTACTTCTTCTAGTTGTGTGTCAAATGTCTCATCATCATATTCATCTTTATTTTTAGGTATGGTCTCTTGATTTTTGATCCTTATCGTTTTTAGTTCATCCACCTTGATATCTGCACTCTCAACAATATTATGTGATCTACGATTGTAGCATCTATATGCCTTCTTGTTTGAATCATATCCAAGATAAATACCTTCATCAGATCTGGCATCAAATTTTCCAAGACTCTCATCTAGTCTTTTGATGTAGCATTTACTTCCAAAGACCTTGAAGTATTTTACTGATGGAGCTCTTCCAAACCATAGTTCATAAGGGGTCTTATCACTATTAATCCTGAGCCGACCTCTGTTCAATATGTATATTGTTGTGCTTACAGCTTCCCTCCAATATTCATCTCACAATTTTGCTTCATTGAGCATAGTCCTTCCAGCCTCTTGAATTGTTCTATTCTTTCTCTCAACAATCCCATTTTGTTGAGGTGTTCCGACAACAGAGAAATGTCTTTTTGTTCCATGAGTTTCATAGAAGACATCAAACCATTTTGAGGTGAATTCACCACCATTGTCTGATGTAAGACATTTAATTTTTGTCTCCTTTTCATTTTCAACAAGGGTTTTAAAGGCTTTGAATTTGTTGAGTGCTTCTGAATTTTCTTTGAGAAAACATATCCAAACCATTCTAGTAAAGTCATCAATGAACAACATAAAGTAAGATTCTCCTTGAAAACTCTTTGTTCTCATAGGTCCACATTGTCCAGTGTGAACAAGCTCTAAAGGTTTAGAGGTTGTGTATTCTTTTGCTTTGAACCTTATTCTAGTTTTCTTCCTAGTTGACAGTGTCTACACATGGCGTTTGAGCATTTTATGATTTTTGGCAAGTTTCTTACTGCACCAAGGTTGCTGACTTTCACAATATTGTCAAAGTTAGTATGCCCCAACCTTCTATGCCATAGACAAATTTCATCTACTGAATTTATATGACACTCCTCATTCAATTTTGCATCTAGTATATATACATTTTCAGGAGTTCTAGAAGCAGTACCAACTAATTTTCCTATTTCTTCTCTCCTAATCTCACATTTTTGGGAATCAAAGATGCAAAAGTGCCCCTGATCACAAGTTTGACTGACAATTAATAAACTATGCTTCATCTTATCGACAAGTAGTACATTTCTAGTTTTGTCTTTTCCCAAGTTCACAGTGCCTTTTCCAAGTATGTTACTTGAAGCATTATCACCAAATGCAACTTTACCTGTTTGTTTCTTTAAGTTTAAAAACTTGTCCTTGTTACCTGTCATATGTTTTGAGCACCCACTATCAACATACCAAAGATCCTTTTTATCTTCTGCTTTTAGGGAAATAAGACATTCCTTTTTTGATGTTTTTACTCTCCCAAGATCCTTTTGTTCTCTAATGAACTTGGGTTGTTCTGAGACTTCCATTAATCTGCAATTAATGGATTTAGTTCCATGGTTATAGAATCTAAATCATTGTAAGTCCCATTCTTGTATAGGTGCAAAGGAGTTATAGTTTATTCTTTTAACTCGATTTCTGGCTTGTTTATCCTTAAGGATATAGTTCTTAACCTTCAGATTTTTCTTTCTATATGCTCTATAATTTATAGCTTTGTGTCCAAAATTAGAGCATGCAAAGCAATAACCAAGGAAAGTTTCATGATACCTATCTTGGTAAAATTTCTTTGGTATTGTCTTGTCTTCCTTTCTAATGGGGGGAACTAATCTTCTAGAGTTCTGATCATTACTTATCTTCTCTTCATTTCTCTTCTTGAATGAACTAAGGAGAGTATTTGCATAAGATTTTGGGTTAACATGACTTTCCTTTTGAGAATAAACTATTCCATTTTTATTACCTGAGTCCCTTTGTGTGGTAATAATCTTATCAAATATTTTAGAGCTATTTTCAGATTTTGTTTGAATGATTTTTTCATCCAGTTCCATTTTTAGATGTACTATTTCTGCCTCCATTCTTTCAACAATCATTTGTTTTTCCTTAAAAGACTTTTCCAGACTTTCTTCAATCTTATTTTCTTCTAAGATTTGTTTTTTCAGATTGCTCATAAGTTTTTCCATCTCCTTTTCTTCTTGTTCATATTTTTCTTTTTGTTCAACTACAAAACTTTTCAACCGTCTATATCTGGTTTTGTATTTTCTTAATTCATCCAAGGAACTGAGAAGTTCTTCCTCCATATTAACTTTTGCTTCATATTCTAACTCCTTCTCATGATTAATTTTTTCTATATCATTAAATTCTTCAATACCTAAGAAAAGGACTTCATCATCATCAAATTCATAGTTGTCACAAGACTCTGATGAGTTGTTGTTTTCTTCTTTTGAGTAGAAATTATTTTTCCCTTTGTAGAAATTTTTCTTGTAGTTGGGTTTTTCTTTCTTCTGGTATTGTTTGGTTTTATTTTCTTTTTCTTCAGGGTCCTCCTTGGGATAGGGACACTTGGATGCAAAATGACCAACCTTGCCACAGTTAAAACATTTGAAAGGAAGCTTGCCTTTATATTTCCCTAATCCATTCTGAAGTTTTCTAATGAAATTGGCTTCTTCCACATCAGATTCTTCATGATGGATGGATTGAGTTTTTTGAATCTGATTTATCTTTGTCTTGGATTCTTTGAAAGTTGTTTCATCTTTTGTTGATTTATCATGCCCTGTTCTCATTTCATATGCTGTAAAGATTCCATGGAGCTGATCAATTGTGAGTGTGTTTAGATCGGATCTATCTTCAATTGAAGAAATATTTGCCTCATATCTCATAGGTAATGACCTTAGTATTTTTTGCACAATGGGTTTATCTATAATTTCTTCTCCTGTCGCTCTAATTGAGTTAACCACTTCATCTACCCTATGAAAATACTCAGCAACATTTTCTTCTTCTTTCATTTTTAGATTTTCAAACTAAGTTCTATAGGTCTGTAGTTTGGCTTCCTTGACTTTGTCATCTCCTTCATATATAACTTCCAATTTGTCGCAGATTTCGTTAGCTAATTTGCAATGCATAACTTTCACACTTATAGAATTAGTCAACCCTGCTAAAATTCCATTAACTTCTCTTGAATTATCATTACAAATTTTCTTTCCTATAACGTCTTTGGGTGGAATAGTTGGTGTGGTGTAACCATCTACAATAGATTGCTAGATATCAAAACCAATAGCCAATAGGAAGTTTTTCATTCTTATTTTCCATAGAGCATAGCCTCCTCCATTGAACAATGGTTCTTTGTTATTAGACATTCCCTCTTGTTGATCCATATTCAGGACCTACCTTCAATTTTGTTAGACTATGCTGAAGGAACCCGCTCTGATACCAATTAATGGATCAGATCTTGTCACTGAGAGGGGGGCTGAATCAGTGACACAAAAATTATATCAATTTTTCATTTATTAATGAAAAAAGAATTTTAACACAATATTTTATCATGGAACCCTATTGGGAAAACCACAAAATCTATTCTATTAACTACAAAAATTGTTTTACATGTTACATAGAAGGAATATGTACTTCCTCTATGATCAGCACCGACTAATCAAGATGCACCCACACCCTGGTTTACCAGCACCAACTGGTAGGAGGCTACAACCCCCTGTCTAGTCAGCTACAACTGACAAGGAAGCACCAACTCCCTCTACAGGCACCAACCTACCCTTGCAGCACCCAACCACCCTTAATGCATAGGTATTATCTTTTCTTCCTAGAATCTGCTTCAACTCTTGATCTTCTGATTTGGACTGCAGAGACACCAAATTCTCACCACGTTTTCTCATTTATATAATCTTCAAACTAGTGTGAAATTTAAAACATCGTGTCCCTTTATTTGAAACATTGTACCTTTTCATTTAAAATGATAATCTAAGATTTAGTTAATATCCTTTTTCCTTTTTATTCATTATTCATGTTTTTCATGATTTTAACTCTCTTTTAATCATAACAGTGTATCGGTTTATTTTTGTCATAAATTGATCACAGTCATGGATCAATTTAATCCCTTATACTCAATCCCTAATCTTTCTTATATTCATAGAGACTAGATTCCATGAAGGCCCTTCATTCAAACCATCACTTATGACCATGCGTTACAGAACCATGGGCTAACCAATTATAACCACATATAATAAAACACTTATAGAATATGACCATAAGCGGTGATCGAATGCTAAGCCTAAACAAGTGCTTGAGTTCTTTACCAAATCAACGGTCACAATTCGATCTTCTAATGATATGGATGAATGATGAGATTTTGACACTTCAACCTTTGGGTCTTCGTGACTTACAGCTTTAGAAAACTCTCGATTACGATATCGCCAAAACAAACGGATGGTTCACATTTATATTTTCGAAGACAGATCAATGGTCACCTTTAACCTTATACTCATCCTTTCACTGCTAAATCCAACGACTATGAACTAATCATGCGTTGCGATGGATGGATGTCATAATTTCAGCATTCTGCCCTTCGGTTTTTCATGACTTCCAGCATGTCAAATCTCCTGAAGCTGTCAATCTATTGATGCGTGTCCCTTTCAGAATTTTGGTGTTTGAGACTTTAGAGGTTTCGAATAAACACTGCTCCATTTTCCTCCAGAGTGGTCACTTGTTGTGTAAGTCATCAACGGTGGACACCGCTTGCTGTCGATTAACGATTCCACTTACACTATCCTTCCACTGTGGTAGATCGACAATTAGGAATGCTCCCGAAGTGATCTTTCAGATTATACATCTCATGTCTATTTCGGGACTTTAGCGTTTAGGATTTCGGGACTTGGGGTAGGTAATGATGGTATATCTCCCAAAGAAAAACTCCTGGAGTGACGTAAGTTCCTTACGTCCCTTGATGACATGTCACGAGCCAAGTAGCTTCCATGTGTCACGATGATTTGTGATTTGCACATACAAGAAATGCCAAATCATCTTAACACTTGTCATTGTCTGATTGTGACATGTGTCCTTGCTGATGTAGTCTACTGACGTGTTATGCCACATGTCCTTCTCGAATCAATAGTCCTTGTTCTCCCTTTGATCGATGACTGTGATCAAATCGCAAGTTCACGTTTTGAGAATTCTCACGAATGGCTCTTTGACTTCTTCACTCTTTGAGTCAATGAAATGATGACCCTTCGCCACGTGGCCTCCTTGACAATGGACAGTCCTGATGATTTTGGAATGATTAACAGTCCATGATCATCTGTGATCCCACAGTTTAGCTCTCATTGTTATTTTACGTTTCATGACTTCAAAGGTTAGAGCACCTCCTGTTGACGAGCGAAATTGACCGTCTGTCAACTAAGAGAGTAGAACCGGTCCGGGGTTGTCTAATAACCCAAGACGTTTGGGATGAACCACCCTGATGGGTTTAGCGGCTCCGTTAGCCGATCTAAGGTCCTAAGAAAACAAAAGAAAACTAACTAATCTAACTAAAACTAAATAAAACAAACTAAACTAATTAACAATAAATAAAACAAACTAATAAACTAATCTAATTAAAACTAACTACTAAACAAACTAACTAAAACTAATTACTAAAACAAACTAAACTAATCTAACTATTCTATAAATACAAACTACTAACTACTACTATACTAACTCTAACTAATTAACTATCTAACTACTAATTGAAATATAACTTATTCACAAAATGTACAATATCTACAATTCATAGATTTAAATAAAACCTGAAAAACTTGTTTATATTCTACCCTAAGACAGAGATAGATATTTTTTGTTGATTTTATAATTTTATGAACGAGAAATAAAACATAAAACTAACTAAACTAAACTACTAATATAATAATTCTAATTACTAAACAAATAAATGACAAACTAACCTGGAAACGCTCCAGGTTTGTCCTGTGTATGATTATCTTCTAAACTGATCGGAGGGAGGAAACCTGCACAGAATAATCCAGGAGCTTCTCGTAAACGATAGTTGTAGTGCTCTTTAATTTTGTTTACAAGACAAACAAGACATAAAAATCACAACAATCGTATAATTTATAAATCTTAACAATTAGGTAAACCTCTATGTAAAGACTTATACAAAATAATTCAATTGATGAAGACGAGAAATCTGTCATTCATAAACTGAACCAAGTAATTGCTGTGTTTTTAAATTAGTGAAAGAAATCAGGCATGTATCACATTAATTCAACCATATCATTCTGCAAAGGACTATGATATCTAAAGTAGTCATTAATCAAATGCAAATTAACAAACATAAACATGAAACAAAAGATTGATATTATGAAAGCAAAAGCTGTAGTAGAACATCAACTTCTGTCTTAGTTTGCATTAGGAATCCATAGCCTGGTTCTCCCACAAATGAGGATGATCCTTATTACAAAAATAATAAGTATTTATAAGTTTTTCCACAGGGTAAAACCTCCCTGTGGAAGTTATAAATTGTTTACATAAAATCTAGGAAGATCTCCCAAGTTCAACTAAACTAGGGAACTACAATAAAACTAAAACATACAAATATCCTCTAGACTGTCCATCAAATCCCATGCAATTCGAATTCACCTGCAAAGGGTAAAAAATAAACAAGTTAGAAGGATCTTTTATCAACAAAATGATAAAAATCTAATTCTATAGACTAGCTACAGAATCATGTGATTCTGTAGCTAGTGTAAATAAGATACAGAATCAACATCAGGATCGATTCAAAATCTTTTAAAAGAATTAAATCCAATTATCTTCCAATAACCATTTGAAAGCGAATCATTGAGATTGGAATGGTTATATCATTCAAAATTAAACAGGATAAAAAATGATTCAACTGAATACAAAGATAGGAATACTCTGTTCTTTTGTTACCACAAAGGCGGGTCTACAGAGTCATAATCGAATAGTAGTAAGATTGTTTCATATCCAATTGAAACCGATAATCAAACGTATCGTATGTGATTGTTAAACAAGAGATACGATCGAATCCAACAAAATTATTTTCCAATCGTTATAACTGTAACGATATAGCAAAAAGATTCATATGATAAATGAATTAAACCAACTGGTGCGTAACTGTCTATAAACGAAATCGTGATGAAATCACTCAGCTGGCAACAGGGTTCACAAGAATTATATGATCGTTTCTTTTTAGTAAACTGGGTAAACGAGATCGATTTCCTTTGATCGAAATTATTTGTTTAAAACACATTATTATCAGATTCGATAGAGACAACAAATATTGACCAATTCATTTGCAAGTTAAAAACAAACAAGGCAGCATTCCATGATGTGAATCTAACTCATGAGAACAATTGAACCAACTGAAAATAGATAGTAATCCATTTAAGTGAATCAAATAGCGAGGGGTTTTAACATAATCATAGTAAATCGAAACTGTCCCACGATTCGGGCATGAATATTACTTGCATCGGCTTACATGAGCATATTTTTTTTATAAAAACAGAGTCGTTTTTTCCCAAATTAAAACCGAACAAAGCAATATTCACGATTTTTGAAAATCATATAACAGAGCATATCGTAACCAACAAACTCATTGAAATAGTTTACCAATCCAAGCATCTGAACCATAACGAAATCAAATCCAACATGATCGTATTCTAATTTGAGCATGAAAACTTATTGTTCAGAGTAGATACCAAACCAATTCAATTGAAAGCACAATGTCCATTTTGTTAACTCAATCAGACACACGATCAAATCAAATCAAACGAAAATCAACCAAATTGAAATGAGAATCTATCGGTGTCTAAATTGGGGATGATCAAATCATATATCCAAATGAAATTTCATTTATTTTTAGCAATAGAAAACACTGTATAGGATATACTCATCATTACAGAGCCATTTCAGAATATACACAGGGCTATTCGAAAATAGAATTCGACTCATTATATCAACCTCGATCATTCACACAACTAGAACGATATTAAAATCCATACCTGTATGGCGACGAGACGGATTGATCATGTCAATTTGGAATTGATAACTGCCGTAGCCGATTCAACATTTTTGAAAAGGATCGAGCCTCTTGTCTTCTGTTTCTTATCAACTGCTTGGAGTTGGTCTCGTTGATTGGTTAATACTGCAATTTGGTCTTCCAGTGATTGGATTTTTGATTGGAGTATGGGAACATCAATGTAGTATCGCTCCAACCATAACTTGCATTGGTCACATGATGGCTGTGTGGGGTTTGAAAGAGCAGGCAATGGTTTAGGCACATCGCTGAGCGTTTCACTAGGCAATTTAATACCAGGGTAACTAGGGTCGTTTCTTAGGCAAGGGGGAATATTCGACATGAAATCATAGGGTGGATCAGGGCATAAACCCTGCGAGTAAGGGTACTCGCTGGCTAAGAATCATTCCACGTCAGAATCAAAATCCTCACTTAGGATGATAGGGTTTGACTCGGCCGAGGGTTTTGGTTTGTTTCTAGCCATCCTCGAAATGAGCCAGGAATTCCTCTTCCCTTTGGCATTAGCAGTAGGGTTTGCCTTGGGCTTTTTTGTCGTAGGTTTCTTAATAGTCTCGGCCTTCTCAGTTCCGATGTCTGGTAAGTCAATAGGAGGGTCGGGTAAGTCAATAACAGGATCGGCCAAGGGTTTAGGCAGTAGAACATGAAAGGGTACAAGGGGCTCGGATTTTGTTTCAATTACCACAGGCTTGTCAACCTGGACAGGGTCCAAATCCTCAAAACCATTACGGGCGATGAAATTTCTCCATTTATCACCATGCAAACTCAAATGATAAACAATGATAAGTTTAATAAGCCCATGATGGAATAGGCTACTGTCAGCCTTCTGTCTTTTAAATCTTTTTGACATATTATATAAGCTGCGTTGAAAGTAGAAAGGCATGTTTAAAGGATACCCTATAAAAATCATCAGTAAACGTAGGTGGTAGAGAAACGCGAGCCTGTATCGACCTTCACAGGTCACGAACTACTTGACTAGCATTAATAGGTCGTGCCATCGTGGTTTGAGCATAGACATGGGCATACCTCTGTCACACAAGGTGACTTTGTGTGAGAGAAACAACAATGTCCATGGCACTTCCTCGACCTTACAATTCTTAAGCCAACGCTGTCCCAAGGTAGGTAGACCTGTAGCAGAGCTGATAAAATTCTCATCAATCTCCAACTGTATGTCACCTACCTTGGCTCTACAGGCATCGAATGTCATGGAAAACCTTCGTGCTACACATAGGTTAAAACCCTCGAATCATTGTATAAAGGCGAGCCAACAATTCTCTTCCAAATCCTTCTGGGCATTGTCAAACCTTAACAGGGCTTGGTTGCCGTTTGGCTCGATTCACACGACTGGTGCCATGGAGCCGAGCACATGGTAAGCCGAGGGTTTGGGTCAAAACACACATAGGAACAACGTGCGCGGAGGCTTCCTGAGCTAACAGAGGTGAACGATGAATATGAGATAGGCATAAATGCCAGCGTGCGAAGGTGGTGGAGTTATTCACTGCCATGCAAAACAATTATGGTCAAAGTACAACCGTCGATTTACATAGTAATTCAAC
>JASDQU010099901.1:179540-204062 GCA_032191745.1 Picea mariana | reverse complement strand
TTTGGGTCAAAACACACATAGGAACAACGTGCGCGGAGGCTTCCTGAGCTAACAGAGGTGAACGATGAATATGAGATAGGCATAAATGCCAGCGTGCGAAGGTGGTGGAGTTATTCACTGCCATGCAAAACAATTATGGTCAAAGTACAACCGTCGATTTACATAGTAATTCAACCCATTATAGCATAGTCAACAGTCATATCACTTGTCCGACTAATGAACAATGGTAAGTGCATGCGCAATCAACATTATACCAAAGTTTTTTAATCCACCAACAGTCAAATTGAAATCAATACCAAACTCAACTATGCGCCAATGTATCAACTAATATCAATAGTTTAACCAATGTGTCGATATGTTTTCATATAACCAACATAACAATAGTTATGAAAACATAAACATAGGCATGATATTAAAAAGATATATATGTGAGATTTAATCATAAACCCTATGTATTTTCATGGATCCAATGATCAAGTAGGTCAAATAGAATGCAAATCCAAATACCAATGCAATACAAATTCAATAAAACCAAGTCACACAATCAATACAAAAATGTCCAATGAGTACAATTTGAAAGTCTTTCCAGCTACATAACGATAAGTGCAATGTAAGCGCAATAGGCATACTGATAAGAAAGATAACGACAGTTCAAATAGTGATTTTAATGCGACTTCGAAACATTAAGTTTTCACGCTTACAGTCGTGAAAAAAAAATGAAGGCAAATGTGTAAATGTCGCAAAAATAAAAGTGTCTTTTGTTTGAAAAAATGCGACGAAAAATTGATGTTTGCAAAACATTGGTGTAGGTAGCTTATAAGACAATAAAAAAAAAGTGACTTGGCTGCCAACAATGGCGACACACTGGTAGAAGCAGTTATCTCTGTCAAAAGAAACAAATTCAGATTAGGACAGCGAAGAAAATTTCAACTCAAAAAATAACAACCAGAAAATCGTATAAACATCATCATTAACCAATCATTCCATCAGTGTTTCAAAAGATGAAAATTGATAACAATATTAAGATCAACAAGTCATGATATTAAAGATAAAATCTCCAATACTGTTGGCATAGCCACTGCTGCCAACAGGCATCCATAGCCTCGACAGGGTTCCCATTTAACCCACTCTGACATCTGTATCCTGCCAAGAAGTTCCAGATCAGATTAAATGACATTAAGAGGTTTCTTATTTGCAAATTTTCATATACCTGACATTGCTTCGCTGCCAGCAGGCCTGTTCAATACCCCGACGAAGTTGTCTTGGCGTCATGCATGCATTTACCCGCTACCAGTAGACCTGTTCAACATCCCGACGGGTTTACAAGCACTTCCCACAGCTCTATTAATGGTTTATTTTGTTTTTTTAAAAGATATATAGTTGAGCGGGTTGATGCTCAAAATCATGATATTTTAACATATATTTTTAGACCTCATCAGAATTTTTTAGAACTGTCCTTTATTTAGATCCAGATATGTTTCATTTACAAAAACAACTTCCTAAGGCAGGGAGACATCCTCTGAGTCATTCCTTTACGGAATAGGGACAGCATAAAAAGATAATAGATGATCATGACAACCTTTACTCAGAGATCGAAATCAATCAACTTCTTTCAAACAACAGACTTTTTGCCAACACAGATATAAATTTCAGAAATATACTATTGATGTTCATACAATTTTTTTAGCAGTTATTTCAGCGAAGGAATTTTCTATTTTCCTTGTCTGAATAGTTCAAAAATTCAGGTATGTGTATTTCAACAGCAAAAACTAGTAAGCATAAGGGAGAAATCAAAACACACCAGCAAAGAAAAAATTGGAAAGCAAAGAAATCCAAACAACAAAAACAAAAAACAAATATGCACAGAAGGTGCATCTGAAAACCTCATGCAACAAATCCCTTGGGAAACTGAAAAGTAGAAAAATATTATTTGATGGGAAAGCAGTCCTACTCATGGTACCTTGGGTCAGGGTTGATTCAGATTCATTTATCTCTTTACTTTCCATTTAATATTTTCAATACGATATTGCGTTTTTGAAAACAAATGTTGAACTAAGAGCAAAGAGAAAGAGATGAAGGGGACTTCCCTGACAACAGCCGTATTATGGTTCTCGTGGTGCGCCCACTTGCGTTCATGACTGCATTATTAAAAACATAACTAGTGAAAAATCAAACTAAAAGAAAACCTATTCCTAAACCTACCCTAACTATTAAACACATCAGGATACTACGTGAAGTCATGTTTCCAATGTAGCCATCGGAGTAACTCCAATCCTGTAACGGAAACAAAATCAAGCATTATTAAAAAGAATAGTAGTATATCAAAAAATGACAAAAATATATCATACTCACCTTCATAATAATCATCTAAAAACAAAGTAAGCATGATCTTACCATTCCCTTGAATATTCTTGTTGTATGAATCCTCCAGCCATTGCGCAATCTTGTCGTGATAAGGGTCATAATGGCATAGGCGAGTGTAAGTAGTTTTGAAAAAAATTTCAGGATCACAAGAAAATGGAATAACCATCAGCCGAGGCTGAAATACCCCATCCTCCTTACAATTCTCTAAGTGTTCATTAATTTATTCATATGGAGGATCTAAAAGAAATATGTCACACCTACTTCCAAGATTCTTAGGTAAAAAGAAAGCAAGAACAACTTTGTCTTTATTATGAAATTTTTTCATATATGAATATTCAAGCCATCCTAAGATCCTGTCACAAAAATGGGGATGCAAACCATGACTTTGATGAAATGAATATATCAATAGAAATCTCATCATAGGAGGATTCGTGCAATCGATTATATCATTGATTTGAATTCTTCCTTCGATGCGATTGATCATTTCAAAATGTGAAGCATCAACATTAAGATTCGAGCCAAGCAAAGAACAAGTATGAAACTTAGAATGTTTGATCTCCATAAAATATAATGCATTGTCTTTTTCAACAATAAACTGTGTAAAATCATCTCGCAACATGTCCTCTTCCCATGTGAGTGATGAAAGTGAACAAGCATCAAATCCAAGTTTATCAATGTTAGGTTTGGAATTGATTTCACCAAAACTTAGCATATCGAAAGGATATGATTGTAGTGGAAAAGAGTAGGATGTTGTAGGTAAGGTGTCAAGTCCACCAGAATCTAGGAATAGATCAGGATATAAAGAATAAAAGGAATGAGAAATAAGCAGATGAAAAGAATCTCTTGAACTATGATACTCAATAATGGGATTTTCAAGACAATTCTCTTCACTTTCTTTAAAACTCTCACGTTGTTTTGGTGACGAATTCCTCAACATGATATGATCATCTGGATTTGCCTTTTGTGTGACAAATAATTCAAAATTTATGTGACAAGCATCTAGTCTTTCCTGTGAACAAAGTGCATTTAGAGGATGAAGGTTTAAAGTTTCTTCTTCTAGTTGCGTATCATCTTCTCTAATCAGTTTCATAGGAGTACTAGAACATTCAAGATGATCATCATTACTTAAGTGTTCTTCAATGACTGATTTTAAATGTTGATTAGAGCATGAATTACAAGAATGAGGGTATTCACCCTAAGCCAGAAACGAATCATCTTCCATATTAGTCTTAGACTGAAAATACAATGATTCAAAGGAAAAACCAATTTGGTTTTCAATAAGAGCCTGATCAATAGATTCTACCTCCCTAGCTTGTTCAACATTGTCGAAAGGATCTTTCTCTTCTTGCGAAGAATATTGTTCTAGCAGTCGAGTGATAGGATTTGCAATTGGTTCTTCATTCATGATTGAACATGACTGGATGGAAGGGATGGAAGCATCATAGAAGAGATTTAATGCCAATGACATGTCACCGAGATTAAATTTACAGAGGATATGATAGACTTTTATCAAAAAGCCTTCTGAAGATGAATCTTCTTTGATTAGCGAAGTATGAAATTCTTCACATAATTGATCAAAATTATAAATTTCAAAAGCATCTAGAAACTCATCTACAAATTGAAACCAATAAAAAATGTGACATGCTGGAAAGGATTCAAACCATTGTTTGATTCGACCTCTAAAAGTAAAAGCGAAAAGTCTGCATAAAACTCCTAAATCTGAGATGCCATGTTTGATGCATTTGCACCAAAACTTGTTAAGGTGGTCTTTACTAGATGTATTGCCTTCACCATCAATGGTGAGTTTGGACAAGCGAGAGACTGTCTCGTTGGGAACATCGGGTAATGAGAAGTTGAAAGCATGTTCCAACACAGTGATTTGGGGAGCCATGAGGGAAATTGAATAAATTTGAAATGAAAGCTCCTACAAGGCCATCTTGTCGGCCGGCCCTCCTTCTAGCGCCATTTGTTTATGGGATGGAAGGGATGGAAGGATCATAGAGAGTGGAACCAGTCCGGGGTTGTCTAATAACCCAAGCTGTTTGGGATGAACCACCCTAACGGGTTTAGCGGCTCCGTTAGCTGATCTAAGGTCCTAAGAAAACAAAATAAAACTAACTAATCTAACTAAAACTAAATAAAAGAAACTAAACTAATTAACAATAAATAAAACAAACTAATAAACTAATCTAATTAAAACTAACTACTAAACAAACAAACTAAAACTAATTATTAAAACAAACTAAACTAATCTAACTATTCTATAAATACAAACTACTAACTACTACTATACTAACTCTAACTAATTAACTATCTAACTACTAATTGAAATATAAATTATTCACAAAATGTACAATATCTACAATTCACAGATTTAAATAAAAACTGAAAAACTCATTTATATTCTACCCTAAGATAGAGAAAGATATTTTTTGTTGATTTTATAATTTTATGAACGAGAAATAAAACATAAAACTAACTAAACTAAACTACTAATATAATAATTCTAATTACTAAACAAATAAATGACAAACTGACCTGGAAACGCTCCAGGTTTGTCCTGTGTATGATGATCTTCTAAGATGATCAGAGGGAGGAAACCCGCACCGAATAATCCAGGAGATTCTCGTAAACGATAGCTGCAGTGCTCTTTAAGCTTGTTTACAGGACAAACAAGACATAAAAATCACAACAGTCGTATAATTTATAAATCTTAACAATTAGGTAAACGTTTATGTAAAGACTTATACAAAATAATTCAATTGATGAAGAAGAGAAATCTGTCATTCATAAACTGAACCAAGTAATTGCTGTGTTTTTAAATTAGCGAAAGAAATCAAGAATGTATCACATTAATTCAACCATATCATTTTGCAAAGGACTATGATAGATAAAGTAGTCACTAATCAAATGCAAATTGATAAACATAAACATGAAACAAACGATTGATATTATGAAAGCGAAAGCTGTAGCAGAACATCAACTTCTATGTCAGTTTGAATTAGGAATCCATAGCCTGGTTCTCCCACAAATGAGGATGATCCTTATTACAAAAGTAATAAGTATTTATAAGTTTTTCCACAGGGTAAAACCTCCCTGTGGAAGTTATAAACTGTTTACATAAAAGCTGGGAAGATCTCCCAAGTTCAACTAAACTAGGAAACTGCAATAAAACTAAAACATCCAAATATCCTCTAGACTGTCCATCAAATCCCATGCAATTCGAATTCACCTACAAAGGGTCAAAAATAAACAAGTTAGAAGGATCTTTTATCAACAAAATGATAAAAATATAATTTTATAGACTAGCTACAGAATCATGCGATTCTGTAGCTAGTCTAAATAAGATATAGAATCAGCATCAGGATCGATTCAAAATCTTTTAAAAGAATTAAATCTAATTATCTTCCAATAACCATTTGAAAGCGAATCATTGATATTGGAATGGTTATATCATTCAAAATTAAACAGGATAAAAAATGATTCAACCAAATACAGAGATAAGAATACTTTGTTCTTTTGTTACCATAAAGGCGGGTCCATAGAGTCATAATCGAACAGTAGTAAGATTGTTTCATATCTAATTGAAACCGATAATCAAACGTATCGTATGTGATTGTTAAACAAGAGATACGATCGAATCGAACAAAATTATTTTCCAATCGTTATAGTTGTAACGATATAGCAAAAACATTCATACCATAAACGAATTAAACCAATTGGTGCGTAACTGTCTATAAAGGAAATCATGATGAAATCACTCAGCTGGCAAGAGGGTTCACAAGAATTATATGATCATTTTTTTTTAGTAAACTGGGTAGACAAGATCGATTTCCTTTGATCGAAATTATTTGTTTAAAACGCATTATTACCGTATTCAATAGAGACAACAAATATTGACCAATTCATTTACAAGTTAAAAACAAACAAGGCAGCATTCCACGATGTGAATCTAAATCATGAGAGCAATCAAACCAACTGAAAATAGAGAGCAATCCATTTAAGTGAATCAAACAGTGAGGGGTTTTAACATAATCATAGTAAATCGAAACTGTCCCACGATTCGGGCATGAATATTACTTGCATCGGCTTACATGAGCATATTGTTTTTATAAAAACAGAGTCGTTTTTTCCCAAATTAAAACCGAACAGAGCAATATTCACGATTTTTGAAAATCATATAACAGAGCATATCGTAACCATCAAACTCATTGAAATAGTTTACCAATCCGAGCATCCGAACCATAACGAAATCAAATCCAACATGATTGTATTCTAATTTGAGCATGAAAACTTAGTGTTCAGAGTAGATACGAAACCAATTCAATTGAAATCACAACGTCCATTTCGTTAACTCAATCAGACACACGATCAAATCAAATCAAACGAAAATCAACCAAATTGAAATGAGAATCTATCGGTGTCTAAATTGGGGATGATCAAATCATATATCCAAACGAAATTTCATTTATTTTTAGCAAGCGAAAACACTGTACAGGATATACTCGTCATTACAGAGCCATTTTAGAATATACACAGGGCTATTCGAAAATAGAACTCGACTCATTATATCAACCCCGATCATTCACACAACTAGAACAATATTAAAATCCATACGTGTATGGCGACGAGACGGCTTGATCATGTCAATTTGGAATTGATAACTGCCGTAGCCGATTCAACATTTTTGAAAAGGAATGAGCCTGTCGTCTTCTGTTTCTTATCAACTGCTTGGAGCTGGTCTCGTTGATTGGTTAATACTGCAATTCGGTCTTCCAGTGATTGGATTTTCGATTGGAGTATGGGAACATCAATGTAGTATCGGTCCAACCATAACTCACATTGGTCACATGATGGTTGTGTGGGGTTTGAAAGAGCAGGCAAGGGTTTGGGCACGTCGCTGAGGGTTTCACTAGGCAATTTAATACCAGGGTAACTAGGGTTGTTTCTTAGGCAAGGGGGAAGATTCGACACGAAATCATAAGGTGGCTCGGGGCATAAACCCTGCGAGTAAGGGTACTCGCTGGCTAAGAATCGTTCCACATCGGAATCAGAATCCTCACTTAGGACAATATGGTTTGACTCGGCTGAGGGTTTCGGTTTGTTTCTAGCCATCCTCGAAATGAGCCGGGCATTCCTCTTCCCTTTGGCATTAGCAGTAGGGTTTGCCTTGGGATTTTTGCTCATAGGCTTCTTAATAGTCTCGACCTTCTCAGTTCCGATGTCTGGTAAGTCAATAGGAGGGTCGGGTAAGTCAATAATAGGGTCGGCTGAGGGTTTAGGTAGTAGAACATGTAAGGGTACAGGGGGCCCGGTCTTTGTTTCAATTACCATAGGCTTGTCAACCTCGATAGGGTCCAAATCCTCAAAACCATTATGGGTGATGAAAGTTCTCCAGTTATCACCATGGAAACTCAAATGATAAACAATGATAAGTTTAATAAGCCCATGATGGAACAGGCTACTGTCAGCCTTCTGTCTTTTAAATATTTTTGACATCTTATATAAGCTGTGTTGAAAGTAGAAAGGCATGTTTAAAGGATACGCTATAAAAATCATCAGTAAATGTAGGTGGTAGAGAAACACGAGCCCGTATCGACCTTCACAGGTCACGAACTTCTTGACTAGCATTAATAGGTCGTGCCATCGTGGTTTGAGCATAGATATGGGCATACCTCTATCACACGAGGTGACTTTGCGCGAGAGAAACAACAGTGTCCATGGCACTTCCTCGACCTTACAATTCTTAAACCAACGTTTTCCCGAGGCAGGTAGACCTGTAGCAGAGATGATAAAATTCTCATCAATCTCCAACTGTATGTCGCCTACCTTGGCTCTACAACCATCGAAGGTCATGGTAAACTATCATGCTACACAAAGGTTAAAACCCTCGAATCCTTGTATAAAGGTGAGCCAATAGTTCTCTTCCAAATCCTTCTGGGCATTGTCAAACATTAACAGGGCCTGGTTGTCGTTTGGCTCGATTCGCACGACTGGTGCCATGGAGCCAAGCACATGGTAAGCTGAGGGTTTGGGTCGAAACACACACAGGAACAACGTGCCCGGAGGCTTCTCGAGTTAACAGAGGTGAACGATGAATATGGGATAGGCATAAATGCCAGCGTGTGAAGGTGGTGGAGTTATTCACTGCCATGCAAAACAATTATGGTCAAAGTACAACCGCCGATTTACATAGTAATTCAACCCATTATAGCATAGTCAACAGTCATATCACTTGGCCGACTAATGAACAATGGTAAGTGCATGCACAATCAACGTTATACCAAAGTTTTTTAATCCACCAACAGTCAAATTGAAATCAATACCAAACTCAACTATGCGCCAATGTATCAACCGATATCAATAGTTTAACCAATGTGTCGATATGTTTTCATATAACCAACATACCAATAGTTATGAAAACATAAACATAGGCATGATATTAAAAAGATATATATGAGAGATTTAATCATAAACCCTATGTATTTTCATGGAACCAATGATCAAGTAGGTCAAATAGAATGCAAATCCAAATACCAATGCAATACAAATTCAATAAAACCAAGTCACACAATCAATACAAAAATGTCCAATGAGTACAGTTTGAAAGTCTTTCTAGCTACATAACGATAAGTGCAATGTAAGCGCAATAGGCATACTAACAAGAAAGATAATGACAGTTCAAATAGTGATTTTAATGCGACTTCAAAACATTAAGTTTTCATTCTTACAGTCATGAAAACAAAACGAAGGCAAATGTGTAAATTTCACAAAAATAAAAGTGTTGTTTGTTTGAAAAAATGCGACGAAAAATTGATGTTTGCAAAACATTGGTGTAGGCATCTTATAAGACAATAAAAAAAAAGTGACTTGGCTGCCAACACCTCCTTCCTTTGACTTTTTATTCAGCGAAATATTGATCTCTCGCCATGTGTCCTCTGGATCCAACGGTTCATCCCTCATCGCAATTTCGTATTTCACGATGTCGGAGGTTAGAGCACCTCCTTTCTTTGACTATTTAGTCAACGAAATGTTGATCTCTTGCCATGTGTCCTATGGATCCAACGGTTCAACTCTCATCATGATTTTGTATTTCACGATGTCAGAGGTTAGAGCACCTCCTTTCTTCAATTCTCGATATTCACTCCTGTCGTTGATGGCTTATATATTCGATGGTCATGATCCTCCAATGATCCTCAAGCCCACAGTCACTCATATGACTGACGTCTGTAATACTTAGATGATCAACACGGCTAATATTTTGATCAAACGACTGTTGAGGTTTCTTCAGTTTGATTGGATGGCTGTTGAGGCTCTTCATTCACTAACTCTCCTAAGATTTAATATAGTCATTCGTAAGTTCTCCTAATATTTGATATCTACGTTTGCTAACCGTCCTAAGATTTTATCATAGTATTGTTGATCCTATCGTGATCAACAATAATCATGTTATTTCTTCTATACCGCGTTTTCCCTTTTGAGCTTGCATTATTGATCTATTCTCATTGTTTCACATCTTCTGCTAACTGATATACTTGTTGACATCAATGACTATTGACATCAATGACAATATTTCCAACATACTTAACACTTATTACAATAAATATCGAGTGAGATAGATGAGAGAGAAAGCTCCAAATCTATACTGTGATCTGATTCATAAAACAGATTACATTCCCCCATCAATATTTCATGATGGTTCAGCCTTCAATCATTAAAGACGTTCATAACTCAAAAACCATTTTCAGATATCACATTAATACATTGATCATTTGAAATTCAAAATATTTCAAAATGTGGTCTAGTTCACCCAACTGTCCATGAGCTCCTGCACCGATATACCATGCTTCTAGATCTCTTCTTCATTAACCCAGTTGGCATCTTCTGCTATTCATCCTTTCAATATCACCAAGTATTCAAAATACGTCTTCCTTCTAGTCTTCTTACCAACCCACCGATCTATGATCTTTTCCTTCTACAACTTCTCTGCTACAGGAATTTGTTTCTCCCACTAGATTTTTCTTTGATCTTCAAGTCTTTCAGTTCCATCCTCCCTGTAAGGATACAAATCCACAATGTTGAATATGGGTGATATTCCTACATTTTATGGTATCTCTAACTCAGAATCATTCTCGCCAAATCTCCTCAAGATTTTACATGGCCCTATCTTTTTCAATTTCATCTTATTATATGTTCCCCTTAGATGTGCTAGAAATTGATCCCCAACTTCAAATTCAATCTTTCTCCTATGTTGATCAACTATGCGCTTGTATTCACTGCTAATCTTCTTCATTTGCTCCTTGATTTTACTATGAAGTTCCTACATCTCTGCAGCTAATTATTTGGCTCTCACGCTTCTAAAATCATTTTGTTTCAGATCCCTTAACTTCGAAACTCCTCTCGGATTCATTCCATACACTATTTGAAATGGAATTTTTCCAGTTACTCTGTTCATTGAGTCATTATATGAAAACTGGGCTTATGCTAGAATCTTATCTCACTGACTATGGTGTTCAGTGACCAAAGTCCTCAAAAAATATCCTAGGCTTCTATTCACCACTTCGGTTTGTCCATTTGTTTGTGGATGATATGCAGAACTAAAAGATATCTCTGTCCCCAATTTTTTCCACAACGTCCTCCATAAATGACCAACGAATTTGGTATCCCTGTCTGAAACTATACTACTGGGAAATCCATGGAATCTCACAGCCTCTTTGAAAAAAAAATTCGCAACATGCATTGCATCATTGGTCTCTTGGCATGGGATAAAGTGTGCCATATTTGAAAATTTGTCCACCACCACAAATATGGAATCACTTCCTCTCTATGTCCTTGGCAACCCCAAGACAAAATCCATGCTTATTGCATCCCAAGGCCTCTCTGGAATAGGCAACGATTGATACAACCTAGTTTTTTGCTTCTTCCCTTTAGCATACTAACAAATCTTACAATTGTTCACCAATTTATTCACCTCCTCTCTCATACCTGGCCAATAATATGAACCATTTAATTGAGCAATTTTTTTTCATGGTCGATGTGTTTGACTAGACCTCCACTATGATTTGCCTTCAGCAATTTCTCCCTCATCGAGCATCTTGGTATGCACAACTAGAATCCTTTGAATAGAAACCCATCCTGAATTAGATATTTGGTTGCACATGCCTCATATGCTTCTCCAAAATCTAGATCACTATGATAGATTTCCTTAAGGTGATCAAACCCCAAGTTTTTGACCTGAAATACCTGCAGAATCAAAATTCTCCTACTCAATGCATCAACAACCTTGTTAGCATTTCCAGAAATATATTTTATGACAAAAGTGAAATTTTGCACAAACTCTATCCGCTTAGTATGTTTATGGTTTAACTTCTCCTGCCTGGTTATGAATTGCAAACCATGATTATCGCTATACAAAACAAACTCCTTCGGTACAAGATAATGCCTTTATTTATTCAATGCTTGGATTATGGCGTAGAACTCTTTGTCATATGTGGAGTACTTTGTTTTAGCTTCATTCATCTTCTGACTGAAATATGCAACAAGTCTATTTTCTTGGATTAAGACCGCTCCAATTGCAAGTCAACTCACATAACCCTTAGCCTCTTCTATCCATTTGAAAGACTTGTGTCTTTTCTTCACGGTATCCATCATCTGAGCACTAATACAGCTAAAATTTCTGATGATCTTCCAATAAAAACTTGCTATCCCATGGAAGATTCTTACCTCAAAGATATTCTTTGGTGACAACCATTCTTTGATCTCTCTCACCTTTTCGAGACCCATCTTCAACGCGTTTGAAGAAATCACAAAACCCAAATATATGAGCTCTATCTTCAAGAAAGAGGACTTTTTTAGATTAATTAACAGCTTCTCTTGTTGCAGCCTCCTCATCACTAATGCCAAATGTCTCAAGTGCTCCTCCCTATTCCTGCTAAACACCAGTATATCATCTAGATACACAATCACAAACTTCCCAATGAAATCCTTTAACACTTCATTCATCAGTATCATAAAAGTACTCGGGGTGTTCGTTAAGCCAAATGACATAACAATCCATTCATATAACCCCTCATTCATCTTGAATTATATTTTACACTCATCACCTTCTCTCATCGTGATCTGGTAATATCCACTTTTCAAATATATGTTAGAAAAATAGTTGGCTCCACTCAGGCAATCCATCAATTCATCCATCCTTAGCAATGAAAATCTGTATCTGATGGTGATCTTATTTATGGCTCTCGAGTCCGTACACATTCTCCATCCTCCATACCTCTTTCGACTTAATACAGTTGGTTCTACACATGGACTCAAGCTTTTTCTGACCAATCCCTTGTCTAACAGATCTTGAACCTGTCTCTTCACTTCCTAATTCTCTTGAGGCGTCAACCTATATGTTTCTTTATTCAACAGAATTTCTCTTGGTATCAAGTCAATGTGATGATTGATGCTTCTGATAGGTGGAAATGAGTTTGGAAACTTATCCACTACTATATCAACAAAATTTTCTAGTAGCTCCTGAACTTCTTCAGGAAAATCCTCCAATGAAGTACTGGTAAGGATAACCCTCGGTTTTCTCACTACATCAAACTGCATCTCTTATTCCTTCATTACTTCATTAAGGAGTTCTTTCCCACTCATGAGAAGTATGTTCGAGCTGGCTTCATCTTTCACCTTCTTTTCTTCAATTGATTGCAACATGTGTGTCCTACCATTCTTCTCTAGGGTGTATGTATTTGTCCTCCCATCATGAATAACATTTATGTCATACTGCCAGGGTCTTCCCAAAAAAACATGACATACATCCATAGGAATTACATCACATAGGATCTCATTCCTATACCCTCTTATTTTGAAATTAACCAGGCATTGTTGAGTGACTATTACCTGATGACCTTTCTGCAACCATGAGACCTTATATGGTTTTGGATGTGAATTCATCTCCAGCTCTAGCTTCTCCACCATCTCTGTGAATACTAAATTGTCAGTGCTCCCACTATCAATTATCACCTTGCAAACTCTGTCCTTCGTTTTGAAAGTTTCCTTGAAAAGATTGTTCCTCTACACTTTCTTTTCAGTCTTTGTCTCTTGCTTCAAAAGAACCTTCTTCATCATCAAGGATCTTCCATCCTCTGCACCTTTCATCTCAACATCTTGCTTCTATGCTTCTGAGATGTGAGCTTCACCTCCTTTCTTTCTCCTGGGGAAACCCCAAGACATATGTCCTGTCTTCCTGCAGGCATAACACATTACTTATCCTCCTTTGCCTCTTCCTCTTCCTCTGGGAAAAGAACTTCTACCACCACTCTATCTTCCTTAGGAACTCCTTCCTCTCACAGAGTGATTATGTGGTTTTTCTGCCTTATCTCTGGGATTCTATGCCTCACCCTNTCCTCTTCCTCTGGGAAAAGAACTTCTACCACCACTCTATCTTCCTTAGGAACTCCTTCCTCTCGCAGAGTGATTATGTGGTTTTTCTGCCTTATCTCTGGGATTCTATGCCTCACCCTAGGAAAATCCCTTGCCTTTGTTCAAGCTTCTTCCTCTGTTATGCTGACTCTATTTTTTGGCCAGCTTCTCTTCTTCCTTCAATGCCATTTGATACGCATCTTCCACCGTTATGACTGTCGCCATACTAATTTCATCCTAGATGTCATACCTTATGCCATTAATGTATCTGGAAACTTTCTCTTTGTCTCTCTCTCTCTTTCCAACTCTGATGTTTAACTTATACAACTCTTTTGTGTACTCCTTCACAATCAACCCTCTCCATCTCAGGTTTTTCATCCTCCTGAAGATACTTATCTGGTAATCCTTGGGTATGAATTTCGCCTTAATCTTGGCTACCATTTGATCCCAACTCTTGATATTTCATTTACCTTTGCTCCTCCTGTTGGCTTGCAGTTCATCCCACCATAGTGTTGCATGTCCCTTCATCCTAGTGACAACATGTCTTACCTTTTTCTTCTCTTCGACATTCTCATAGTTCAAGTACTTGTCCATTTCTGATATCCAGCCAAACAATTCCTCTATGTCTAAATTTCCTTCATACATAGGGATGCCAATCTTCGCTCTAACACCAAATTTGACAACCACTCTTGACAAGTGTTCTTCCGCAACATCCTAATCCACAACTTCTTCTTCGACTTCTACATTTTTTATTTCTTCCTCGCTGACGTCTCCAACATCAGGCGCTCTTCCTTGTGTTGTTTCCATGACATCTAGCCTCGCACATAGTTCTCTCATTTCCCTTTCCATAAATTTGTTGGCTACAGGTGGATCAATACATCTTCTAGGTGGTATAGTGTTGACGCTTCTCATACCTCTCATTGATATCAATTTACTCCTCTTCCTATAGAAGTCAATTTTGTACTCGCTCTGATACCACTTTGGCACATAACCCTTCTTCCCATCCAAAGGGTTGCTTGACCTCCCGGTCTTGGATCGTTGAGTCACTGAGTCATAACGATTCCTTGGGTCCCTACGGGTACCTGGAATTTCTCTACCCACACACAGGTTTCTTCCACAAGTGACCACGACTATGACTATGGGTTTATATCTTCACGGTTCATAATTTGGGGATATCCTGAATCCTTCCCTCAACCTTTCCCGAAATGCTCTTTTCCGAGGTTTCGAACATTTTCCATGTGTCTCCTTCAATTCGCTGGCCCCACTATGGTTCAAACTTTGCAACTTCGTGAAGTTCTAGGCCTTTCAGCTGCAACCTTCGATCTTTTGATTCCTGAACCCCTTAATCCGTTTCCACATGTTCTCCTATCATCAACGGTTAGGATCAAATTGTGACTTCAGACTTTGTGACTTTTGATTTCGTCGAGTCCTCGAACTTGGCAAACTTCGAGGGACCGAAACACTCCACGACTATCTTCTGTGTAGTTTCACCAGATCCACCGGTCTGGAATTGTTCACCTTATTTTCGAGGATGAGTCTCTCATTCATTGACCCTTAGTGAAGATTATATAGAATTATCTTGAGTTCTTCCCTCCAACTACCCTACGTTGTCTTAAAGGAATTGAATGTTATCAACTACTTAACACTTATTACAATAAATATCGAGTCGGACAGATGAGAGCGCAAGCTCCAAATTTGTACTGTGATCTGATTCATAAAACAAAATACATTCCCCCACCAATATTTCGTGATGGTTCAACCTTGGATCATTAAGATGTTCATAACTCAAAAATCTTTGTTAGATATCACATTCATACATTGATCGTTTGAAATTCAAAATATTTCAAAATGTGCACTAGTGCACCCAGCTATCTTCCACACTTGTTATTTGTTGGTGATTCTCCTGCATCACATGCTTCGTGGGGTACCCGCCAAAGGTAATAAGAAGTGTGATATGATGTCTTTCCAAGGTTACATGGGAAACCCCCCCGCAGTCACCTATGAGAAACCTAGGAATCACTACTAAGAATACTGACTCATAGTTAGTGTCTAGGGGAACAATCAACAATTGGGATTGAACTTATGGGTAGGGTAAGAAATCCAAAATCCTCGAAAGAACCTCCTCTCAGGGAGATATGGGCACTATTGAAACCCCTAAAATATCTTCTTTCCACTATGTTCATTCAAACATCAAATGGGTTATCGCCTTGGCTCTTCCTCACACAACCTTGTGTTTGGATCTTGTGTGAGAGGAGTTTCCCGATCACACCTATATGAAAGTCGGATTTTGTGCTCCCTATATAAGACTCCTAAGTTTTTTTATGGAAAAATAATATGAAATATGCTCATTATTCACAAAAAATGAGTTCAAAATGCTTCATACAAAGGAGCAAAGACTTTTCTTTATATCATATGTAAAAATGCATTTTTTCTTTCAGATGGGATGCATTACTGATGATTTTTTTTTTCTTTTTAAAATGCAAAGCAACTGAAAAGAAATTATACTATCTTTTTCATCAAAATTATAAAAATGAAAATCCTTCAAGAATGAAAAATGCAAATTGAAACCCAAAAAGCACTAAAATGAGAGAAAGCACACTTCAACAAGTTTTTCTTTTTCAACGAAAAAGTGGCAAGGCCTAAAAAGGAATACAAATATACTCTATGACTATTATTTTTTTCTTGTTTAAAAGATAAAATAAATAGGAAAGATTAAAAACAAACTTTCTTCTTAAAACTAGCAAGAAAGAAACAAAAAGAAAGGTAGAAAAGAACCCATACCTTTAAAGATTTATCAAGAACAACAAGAAAATCCACTCCCGACAAAACGATTATGGAAAATAACTTCCAAAACTACCCTCCTGAACTTGAAAATGATCCCCAAAGGAAATGAATAAAAATTTCTTGTTTTTCTTTATAGGAAATCAAACTAGACAACGACTAAACTCAGAAAGCAACACACACACAACCTTGAATCCCTAGGAGACACTTTAGACACATATCCCAACACCTTCAAACTAGAGAATATTTGAAAACACCTTTTTTCTAGAAATATTTGCACACATGTACTCAAAGAAGACCACATATGTATGTGATTGTATTAACTAGTGGGCGCATATATATGTGACTGTGATAACTACATAGTGTGTATATACCTCAAGAATTCCATAAAAATAAGTAAAGAGGCAAAAGAAAATGCTTAAGTGAATAAAGAAATACTTAGGTAATTACCAGTTACTAACGAAAGTACCAAATAATAGTCTGAAATACAAGAAAAGCAGTCAAATCAAGAAAACAAAACCAAAAACCCAGAAACAAGGCCACTAGGGAGAAATATCCCCAGTATGCTTGCCAATTTCAATTTCAGGGAAAATTCCCTATAGTAGTGGGATTACTGCAAAAAATCAATAACTTTAAAGAAAAAAATTTCCCGAAGATAACACACAACAAAGATATTATAACCGTTTCAATTGAAATAACTAACTATCTTGAGGAGAAGAAAAATAACATCACTAGTAGTCCTACGTTTGATGTCGTTCTTGAAGACTGGAATGTTGTCGTTCTTTACCAATGGTTTCTTTGCAACTTACAATAACTTCAAGCATACAAGCCTACACAGAGAGGTATTTATAATAATAACTACATGTTAGTCCAATCAAATATAACAGAATAATCAATTCAACTAGTGTTCTACACAACACATATGAAATATTTTCAAATTAAACATTACAAGAACAATGCTTTTCAAAGGAATGATTTTCTTATAAATATTCAACAATTTGGTAGTTACACTTTGTACATGTCCTATGTGGCGCTACCTTGTCGAAAGAGACTCCAAGTCCCTCCACCCAATCTCTTGCTATAAAGGTTGGTCTTGACCTTCGATCCACCATTAGACTCAAGGAGAATATAAGGGAGACTCCTAGCCAGATAGGGAGGTGATCAAAGAAGGCTAGTAACAAGGGTTTACAGGTCAATAACTAGTAGAAACAAAGAAGTATATTTTCTTACAGACATGGTGGGTGTATCCAATTAGATTTTTTCTTTGGTATGCAATGAATCATCACCTTTCTTCTTGGACCAAATGCTCTATTTATGCTATATCTAGTTGTTTAGAGACAATTGAGTATGGGTAAACAAATTTGAGTAACTAACCAAACCCGTAACTCAACATTTAATTAGAAAAAAATAGCTTTTTTAATCATTGATTAACATGTACATTACTCTCCTTTGGGAAACCTGCGTACAAGTGTGTTGCATAACTTCCAGGGAACGTACAAGTTTCAAAAAAGTATTTTTTAGAAGATCTCAAGGAGCTATGGGGAAGAGTTGTCTACAACTAAGATAGGGACTAGGACAATAAGAGCATCAATGCTTCAATTGTGGTAATTAACACTATAACATGATGGATATGATTGATACAACTAGTTATATGTTCACCATGAGTTATATTCATGTTGTGAAGCAACTCCTGTGATATCCTATACTTGGGTCAAACACCTTCAAAGCCCATTTGGCCCGACCAATATGGAAATTTTCCTTATCATGGACTACTTTTTCTACCATCTCCTTTTATTGTCGCATTCCATTAGAAGTGTTGAGATCATCGATTCCTCTCCTCAAGATGTTCTCTGTTTCCTCTGTTCCTCCCCCTGTTGTTGGAGACTCCCCCTTTCTTTGTCTTGGGGCCTCCTGGTCCGTTGACATTGATGTGACATGCTCCTTCTTGACTAGTTGCAACATACACATACAAGTGCAATATTATGACCTCTAAGCTAGCCACTTGAATCCTTCCCAAGTTTCCCTCATGGTGGCATAGTCTAAATGTTCTACATTTTGGCATTTTTCATTGAAATCCAATTATCTAAGTCTACACGAAATCACAATTTTATATTGTTTAAATTGACATTTTGAATGCATAAATTGATTCAATGTCTTGAAAAATCCATGGGACACTTGGGTTATATAGACTTAACCAATCAATGGCACAATTATAATTCCATGGAATAGTGTCCCTTCATTATACAAATCGGTAACTCTAAGACATGGAAGTACTGGCCAGGATGAACCGTCATAGTATTTCACTACTCCCATTAACTAACTTTTGACTTCATTTTCTCTTATAGCCTATCCAGTGGCATGAATGATCTCTAATAGGTATTGTCCATCTTTCCCACATCATACAAACTTTTAATTCGCACTATGTTCATCCATTAATATTTTTCCTTTCCAATATCTCTCATCTACTTGCATTTAATTGATGTCTTGAGACAATGTGGGAATAATAATGCTGCGACAAACATTTTTTATCCCCCCTAACTGGAATAATTAAGGTTGAAGGTGCCAAATGCACTCATGATAATAATACTTTTCTAACATGGTAGTGCCATGTGGATGCCATAGGGGTAGAACATATGGAGGTGGTGGGCCACAATGGTGATGTCAACATGGAAACATCGATGGTCTTTTCTGGATACAGGAAGTTTTAGTCATAGTGGAGTGGGCCATGGAAAAGGTTTTTTAATTGAAAATCGTTAAGAACGAGTCAAAATTTCTTTGAATGTCGGGGAACCAAGATAAACATATAATGAAATTTGGAGAATTAGTGAGTAATTTCTAATGGTAAGGTTGATTTAATATGTACCATTGGAACTCCCCCTTGAACTTAAACACCATATTTAGTAGTGATTATATATTGCATAAGGCCAATGCCAAGTACAAGTAGTGACATGACCAACATCGGGCTCCACACAAGTTTCAAGTTGGTGACAAGGTATGGTTGCATTTGTAGAAAGAGTGCTTCATGGGCTCCCATCGTAATCTCATACTACTTTGATATGGGCCTTACACAATCACAAAGGTTGTGGTTGAATTTTTTTTCAAATTGATTATTCCTCCTTTCCTTGGATTTCACCTAGTATTTAATGTGGAGTGACTTTGACCATATTTATTGCCTCTATTGGATACCTCAGAGGTAGCTGAGAAATTGGCCCCTATAAAATGAAATCCCAACTTCCTTGAGTAGGATACAATGGATAATATCGTGGACACCAATATGAATGGAACCCTCTAGAAGAACATATAACTCTATTGGGTTCTCAAAGAAGGACAACTTCTTCAACAAGGAAAATGGATCACCAAGATTCATATTCATCAAAATTTTCCCATCTACTGTGGGAACTTGACGCAATGGGGACCATTGCTTCTAAGGGGGGAGGACTAATCCACATGGATATCAATAGAAACCCACATTTATCATTGACTCAACATAGTTGTCCATATTGGTAATTTTTTTATGATTTTTTATGATTCTCTGGGTCCTAAACTTATGGAGCCATTTGAGGCCCTAAACGATGCTTTTTAGGAAATTCTAGTGTCTGGGTTTGATTTTGACATACCCAGACCATGTTTTAATATTCTATTCCTTATTTAGCTTTCCAATGAGCTACTATGCATGTCAAACATATATTGTATGCAAAATTTGTGCCCTTGGCAAGCTGATGTAACAAATAACCACCTTAGGGCCCAAAAACACCTTTTGGCACTTTGCCTCTTAGGCTTAGGTTTTTGGAAAATTAGGGTTCTTGATTTATGTTAAAATTTCATTCTTTTGGCCTCTTGTAATATCTTTTTTGAATGAGCATAGTCGACATCTCTCTCCCTCTAGAGATAAGCTACCATCATTCTACCGAGTTGTTGGTTGTAGAGCCTGATTATCTTCTTGATTCAGAGGTCCTTGCTTTCGGTCGTGTTTATACCCCATGAAGTATTTACACCCCAGAAGTATGTACACTCTTCCACGCAGGGGAGTGCAGAGGGGGGGTACTCCCTCTGCAGGGTCCAGGGGGGCTATCCCCTCGACTGGGGGGTCTGGGGGCAAGCAAGGGTTCGAGGGCGAAGCCCCGAAAGGAAAAATTTCCTTGTAAATGTATATTGCAATTTCATTGTAAATATGGACCGTTCATTATAAGGTCTCAAATCTAACGGTAGAGATTATGTTAGGGTTTTTTTCCCTAGAAGGAAACCCTCTTTTATGAGGGAAATATATTGCGGCTATGTTTGATCATGAATATTATATTCTGAGATAGGATACTGTGAGAGAAAGAAGAGGAAGTTACAACGGGTTTTCTATAGGTTGTATCCCTTCATATGCTGGATAATAATAAAGGAAGGATCTGGCAATTTCTCTGGTGGACGTAGCCCACACTGGGTGAACCATGTAAATCTATGTCTCTATTGTATTGTGTATCTTCTGTGTTTTGTTTTCACATTTGTTTTATTTTATTGCTCCACAGTCCTGTTTTTCTAATAACTGGTATCAGAGCGAAAGGTGACTTGGAGGAAAAGAAGGTTCCTGGTTCGAGTGGGAGCAATGTCAAAAGATCGAAAGTTTAGGGTCGAGAAATTTAATGTCCAAAACTACCAGTTATGGAAGATACAGATGGAAGTTATTTATATCAGAAGAATATATTCCTACCATTGGGCGGAGTAGCAAAGAAGTTGATAGCCATGAAGGACGAAGAATGGGAGATTCTTGACAAAAAGGATTTAGGAACAATACAGCTGAGCCTGGCAGCATCAGTGGATTTCAATATTTCCAAAGAAAAGACAACGAAGGGTTTGATGGACGCATTGGCCAAATTATATGAAAAACCCTCGGCGTCCAATAAGGTATTTCTAATGAAGAGATTATTTAATATGAAGATGCCAGAAGGTGGGTCTGTTGCAGATCATTTAAATGAATTTAATACGGTTACTACTCAACTAAATTATGTAAAAGTGGGATTTGATGATGAGGTCAGGGCTCTTCTAATATTGTGCTCATTGCCAGAAAGCTGGAACAGCTTGGTCATGGCTATAAGTAACTCTGTCTCTGGTTCAAATACTTTGAAATTTGATGATGTTGTCGGTGTTATCCTTAGTGACGAAATGTGATGGAAAAGCACAAGTGAGACATCAGGTAATGCGTTGAACATGGAGAATAGGGGAAGACAAAAGGATAGAGGAAAGGGCTCAGGGAACCACGGGAATTCTAGGAAGGGCAGATCCAAATCTAGACTTGGAAAGATAGAGTGTTGGAATTGTGGGATGAAAGGACATCTAAAGAAAGACTGCAGAGCTCCAAAGAAACAAAGAGATGGACAACAGGAGATAAATCACGAAGCAAATGTAATAGGTGATGCGTTACAGGATTCTTTGATTCTTTCTGTAGATAATATTTTTGAGTCTTGGGTAATAGATTCAGGAGATTCATTTCATGCCACACCCCATAGGAAACATTTTCTAGATTATGTTCAAGGTGATTATGGATAGGTTCATTTGGGTGATGATGCACCATGCAAAATTGTTGGAATGGGAAAGGTAAAAATAAAGAAACGAAATGGAAACCAATGGTTGTTGAAAGAGGTAAGACATGTTCCATATTTAAGGAAAAATATAATTTCAATAGGGCAGTTGGCAAGTGAAGGTTGTATATCCATATTTATAGATAAGATGTGGAAAGTCATCAAAGGATCATTGGTGATAGCAAAAGGAGAGAAGGTAGGTACATTGTATTTATGTACTGGTAATACTGACTCTTTTATTTCTTTAGCTTCGACAAGAGTGGATACAGCATTATGGAATCATAGGCTTGGACACATGAGTGAGAAGGGTATGCAGATACTTCATAGAAGAAATTTGTTGCCAGATCTTAAACAAATTGTTTTGGTTTTCTGTGAGCATCGTGTTTATGGAAAACAAAAGAGAGTCGGATTTCTTAGAGTCGGAAAAGAAAAGAAGAATGAAAGGTTAGAGATTGTGCATACAGATGTATGGGGACTATCTCCGGTATCATCTCTTGATGGCTCTAATTATTATGTTACTTTTATTGATGATGCAACTAGAAAAACTTGGGTTTATTGCATTCGACAAAAATATGATGTTTTTGATACTTTTAAGAAATGGAAATCTTTGGTTGAGAATGAGACAATAAAAAAATTGAAGTGTCTCAGATCAGATAATGGAGGTGAATATTGCAGCAAGGAGTTTCAAGATTACTGTTCATACCATGGGATTTGTAGAGAGATGACAGTTCCAAGAACACCACAAGAAAATGGTGTGTCAGAAAGGATGAACAGGACAATTATGGAGTGTGCAAGGAGTATGAGATTGCATGTCGGTTTTCCCTTATAGTTCTAGGTAGATGTTGTAGATACTGTTGTTTATTTAATAAACAGAGGACCTTCAAGCTCTTTGGATGGTAGAATTCCATAGGAGAAATGGATAGGAAAAAAGGTAAACTATTCTTTAAATTGAAAACTTTTGGTTGTGAGGCATTTGTCCATATTGATAAAGAAAATAGAACAAAGCTTGAGGCAAAATCCAAGAAGTGTACCTTTATTGGATATGATGTTAATGATTTTGGTTATCTCTTATGGGATTATGAAAATAACAAAATCATTAGGAGTAGAGATGTCATATTCAATGAGAAGGTCATGTACAAAGATCAGTTGCAGGGAAAGAAACAGGAAAAAGAAAAACAAGAATACACAGTGCTTGATGAGATCACTGAAAAAGAAATTCCAAAGGAATCAGAAAATCAAAATGTACAACAATAGGAGCAACAGGTACCTCAAACACCTGCAAGTGTTGTTAGAAGATCTACCAAGTTAAGTATACCCCCTGAACGATACTCTCCTTCATTGTATTATTTATTGTTGACTTATTTTGGTGAACTAGAATGTTATGAAGAGGCAATGCAGGTAGACACCAAAAAGAAGTGGGAGCAAGGCATGAAAGAGGAAATGCATTCCTTGGCAAATAACTAGACTTTGGAATTGGTTTAGTTGCTTACGGGAAAAAGAGCATTGCAGAATAAATGGGTTTACAAGTTGAAGGAAGAAGATGAAGGAGAAAAGCGGTAAAAGGCTAGACTTGTTGTAAAGAGGTTTGCACAAAAGAAAGGTATAGATTTTGATGAAATATTTTCTCCTGTTGTTAAAATGAATTCAATTAGGACTATTTTAAGTCTTGTGGTAGTAGAATATTTGCATCTTGAACAATTAGATGTAAAAATATTTTTCCTCCATGGGGATTTGGAGGAAGAGATTTATATGCAGCAGCCACAGGGGTATGATGTCAAAGGGAAGGAGAATTTGGTATGCAGGTTGAAGAAGAGCTTGTATGGCCTAAATCAAGGTCCAAGGTAGTGGTATTTGAAGTTTGACAGGTTTATGACAGAACAGGGTTATAGTAGATGTCATTCTGATCACTGTGTTTATTTTAAAAAGCTAGAAAATGGAAGCTTTATTATCTTGCTATTGTTTGTAGATGACATGCTTGTTGCAGGGTCTAATATGCAGGTTATAAATGTGTTCAAGAAGAAATTAGCCAATTCATTTGCAATGAAGGATTTGGGTGTTGAAAATAAAATCCTTGGCATGAGAATAACAAGAGACAGAAAAAAAACGCAAATTGACATTGTCTCAGGATGAGTACACAGAGAAGGTGTTGGAGAGGTTTAGAATGCAGAATGAAAAACCATTTAGTACACCTATGGCCAGCCATTTCAAATTAACTAAGGAAATGTGTCCCAAGACACAGGAGGAGATAGAATACATGTCCAGGGTCCCCTATTCATCAGCAGTTGGCAGCTTGATGTATGCAATGGTTTGCACAAGACCATATATTGCACATGCAGTGGGAGTTGTGTGCAGGTATATGAACAATCCAGGTAAAGAACATTGGGAGGCCGTAAAGTGGATTCTC
>JASDQU010099901.1:131186-155455 GCA_032191745.1 Picea mariana | reverse complement strand
GGTATTTTACCCTACGGACTAATAAGCTAGGGTTCTAAGCCTATATGCAGATCATGACCCTTCAGATTTAACCTTTAACCTTCTACCCAAAATCTCAACCCCTTTTCTCAGACAAGCACAGGAAGAATGAACTAACCTTGTTTTCCGAAGGTTGAAGTAGATCCTCCGTTGAGTTTTCGCCTCTTTGCTACTGCTGCTCCTTCCATAAAGCTTTCCTGCAAACAAGACAAAAACATATATGCATGCTACTGATCTACTAGGGGGTTAGAGATAAAACATAAATAAGATAATGAAGATGAGATTCATGTGTTTCGGGACGGGAAAAGTATCTTTTTCATTACCATCAATATAAATCAACTTACAATGATTTCTGAGGCTGGTCACCGTTCCACGATCCTGATCCTGGGCTCTTCCTCTTCTTCTTTGTCCTCCAACTGCTACTTCTTGAGTTTCTCCTAAAGCTTGAGGCAAGTCTAAAGGGTTGGGACAAAGCTGGTTTGGCAATTTGGCAGAGTTTCTTTGCAATAATTTTTCCTCCTTTGAATAGTACCCCTACCCCTCCTTTTATAGGCTGGAAGGAGCTAGGGTTCTTGGCGAACTCTCGGCCATGCATGGCTCGGCGTTCCAGTTAACTGACAAAAATCCCCATGTCCCGGTGGAAACTTTCCTGATTTTTTGCTTTGTTAGGTACCCGCGGGCTGTTTTGGGTTAGCCCGCGGATACCCGCGTGCAGTAGAAGGACAACAAGCGGATGCCCGCGCCCAGTGAGCAGTTAGGGCGCGGGTTGCTTGTTTTAAGTGGTTTTTTGAGGAATTTCTCAGCATGGCTTTGGCTAGGAAGAGGCATGAGTAGGCCTGATACCAGGTAAGCAGGGATAGTGCAATTTAGGGTTATAACATGCAATGCATTGTATAACCCCACCACATTGGTGCGGCTAGGTAAACCCATGCCCCAATGCGTTATAGTTATCCTACACACCGCTTAAAATAAAAATAAATTAAAATCCTAATGCACCGTAAAACAATTTTTTTAAATTTAGTTAAGGTGGTGCATATATGTTCCTTATATACCTCGTTGTGTTTAAGTAATGGAGAAGGACCACCCCAGCAGTTCATTACGACTACCCTACGCACAACTTAAAATAAAAAGAAATTAAAATCCTAACACACCATATTTTTATTTTTTTTAAATTAGTTAAGGCGGTGTGTACATGTTCCTTAAATGAACCGATGCGTTTCGATAACAACGACGCACCGCCCCACCATTTTTTTAAAATTGACAAGTATGGAACTTTGTAATTTTTTATTTAATTTTTTCAAGTAGCACGTTCAAGTCATTCTTCTCGCACCTTTAGCGGTGCATACAAAGTATTTACAAGGTGCACTGTGACAAAATGCCAATTTTTTAAATGATGCGTTTGTAAACATGAACGCACTGATGCCCACTCTTACTAACGCACCACATAATCTAGTATATCTGATTTGTGCAGTGCATTATGTACCATAACAGACCGACGTGTTAGAGGTACTAATACACATCGCTGAATAGATAAATAATTTTATGCAGTGTGTTGATAAACATATGCGTTGATGTGTTCCTCTTTACCTATGCATCGTTGAGGAATTTAACATTACATTGCGGTGCACCCTATAAATTTATAGGTTGTACCAACCACGGTGTGATCTAAACATCTCGAACACACTGCACATAAAAAATATATATATTTTTAAAATGGTTAAAAATTAACTCAATTTTAAATTTTAATCCGTTGAAAACTTAAGTTATAAAGAAATGAAGATATTACTTGGACATTTTATCATCGGGGAGGCATAGTTGGCACGTAGTAAAAAAAACCAAATTTTCCTACTGTTTGGAAAAAATTGAAACCCACACATACAAAAACAGATGGAAGGAAGGAAAGCAAGGGAAGCATTGACGATAGGGCGGTTAAGAGAGGAAAAAGTGGCACAAGTGATTTTGAGCTCTACAACAATGAAAATGGTAAAAATGAATTTTACAATCGGTAATTTTTTATTATTAAACCCTGTTATGGTGCACTCAATGATTGAATGCATCAGTGCTACAATATTTATGTATCACATAAGATAATATTTTTTACAAATAACCCAAACACGATGTGCCCTTTTAGAGCGCGGGTGCACACCATGTGTCTCGTTACTATCGAGCACATCAGTGTATATATTGTTTGACGCAATGGTGCATCTCTTGTTACATAGGGAACCAATTATTTAAAAAATAGATAACCCTAACACGGTGCTCCCTTTGGAGCAACGGTTCCCCCCAGTGCGTCAGTTTACTACAGAGTGCATTGACATATATTTTTCAAAATAATCCTACAATGGTGCATAAATGTTTTTATTTTACCATGTCACTGTGCACTCTATTATTAGCGACATAGATGCATCTAGTTTTAACAAGTGCACCGGATTATATTTTTTAAAAAATAACCCTATCATGGTGCGTCTATTTAGAGCACATGTGTTGATCAATGCGTCAGTATACCATGAAGTACACCAGAGTATATTTTTTGAAATAATCCTACGATGGTGTGTATTTGTTTTATTTAATCATGTCATGGTGCAGTTATTGATGCAATGCTCTAGTGAGTTGGTGTGTTATAGACACACTGGTACGATGTCTTTTAAATATACACATCGTTCTACTTTAAAAGTTATTGATTTTTGTTTTCTAGTAATATAGATTAGAATTTCCTAGACTGAGCATGTTGTAGACTCAAGGATTTGGTGAACTCTAAACTATATTATAAATGAACAATGATTATAGTTTAGGATTTTGAGAGATGGTTATGATCATTGACGACAAGATCAAGGTTATGAGATAATTGACGGTGAGATCACGTAGGTTATGATCATTGACAGTGAGATCACACAATTTATGATCATTGACAAAGAGATCACACAAGTTATAATCATTGATAGTGGGATCATGTAGGTCATGCAAGATGGTTATGATCATTGATAGCGAGATCACACAAGGTTATAATCATTGACGATCATGATGGAAATATGGGAAGGGTGATCCATACAATAGTAGGTACCCATGGAGAAAGATTTCCATCATGGACATCATGGTCATAGGAACTCAAATTTTCATCATAATCAAACAAAATTGTGAATTATAAACTAATATAGATTAGAATTTTGGTAGACAACCCATTAGTTGGGAGTTCACCAAATACTTGAGTCTACAACATGCTTCATGTGATTATACATTATAATTTTGAGAGACTACCCATACTTTAGGCTCAAGTTTTTACAACTTAAATGCCTATACTTTAGACTCAAGTATTTACATCTGAAATGCCTATACTTTAGACTCAAGTCTTTACATCTGAAATGAAGACAAAAAAATTCATAGAAACACCCAAGAGACAAATCCATCTCCCTCTCCCTTGCCTTCCAATCTGGTACAACATTGTACAGGTCAAACCTCTGCTCATGCTTCTACTTCTCCTCTCTCGGTTGACGTCTATGCATGATTAAGAATATGGATAGTATTTTTTTTTAATTTAACCCTTTTATGGTGTGCTAAATAACTAGTTGCACCAATGCGTCGTCATTTATGTAGCTCACCGAAGTATTTTTTCGAAAACATTACCACGGTGCGCCATTGTTTGGGAGAAATCATTCATACCGGTGCAATTTTTTAAGTAGCACACCATGGTATATAAAATTAAAAAAAAAACACTACAGCAGTGCACAATTTTTAAGAGAAATTGTGAGCCCTAGTGTGTCATTATTTCTATAGTGCACTGGAGTATTTTTTTTGTTTTAAATAAACCTACTACTATGCGTTAGTTTTGCAGGAATCAGTGTGTTAGTTATATATAAAGCACTGGTGTGTTATACATTTATAAACACTCTGTACAAAAACATATGTCAAAACCTCCTCCTTCTCACCTTCGCTAGTATCCTCCACTATAAATGGATTTTTGGGCTATTTTAATAGGGGTGTTCGCAAAAAACTCTGCCAAAGGGTCTTTTCCTTGTAGTGAATGTCACATAGGTGAGGTCCTTCATGGGACTTGCAAGTTATTAAAGAAGGTTTATTGTGGGATTCTCAAAGATTGCATACCTGATCACATCTTTGCAAAACAAAAGTGTGTGATTTGAATGGACACCAGACTGTGTATGGATTTTTCAACACTTGAAGAGTTTGTTGACAAGTGCACCAATATTGAGGATTTCTAATCCTAATGAAGACTTCATGGTATGTAAAGATGCTTGCAAAGAAGGGATTGGGGGAGTCCTTAGTCAAAATGGGTATGAGATGTGTTACAAATCAAGAAAGCTAAAAGAGCATGGAAGGCTCTATGCTACTCATGACTTAGAATTAGAAGCCTTAATGCATGTCTTGAATATGTGGCGACACTTTATCATGGGTAAAATATTCGAGCTGAGAATAGACAATAGTGGTATGAAATTTTTTAGTCAGGCAAGTTTAAATTCCATACAAAGAAGGCGGTTGGAATCCCTTAGTGAGTATGAATTTGACATAAAGCATATAAGGGGAAAAGAGAACAAGACCGTAGCTGACACACTCATCCAGAGGGTGCATGAGGTGCATGCTACAACCATTAGCATGTACAAATTATATTTGAGTGACAAAATTTTAGAGGTTTTCAAATCAGATAAGCACTATGTGGATATAAAGAAAACTTTACAACAAGGTATGTCACATTAGAAATTGGAAGGTTATGAGCTAAAAGAGGATGACATCCTCATGTATAGGCACATAGTTTATGTGGAAAATGTTCAAGAATTGCAAAATTTGTTGTTTTCATAGATGCATAAGGTTCCTTATGCTGGACATCCAGGTTACCAAAAGACAATTGCAGCAGTCAGAAAGCAATACTTTTGGTCAAAAATGAAAAGGAAGGTTGTTGATTTTATTGTTAAGTGTTTGGAATGTCAAAAAGTCAAGGTTGAGCACATAGACCCAACGGGTTTGCTACAACCTTTTTCCATTCCTAAGTGGAAGTGGGAAGTTGTAACCATGGATTTCATTACTATGTTTCTGAGTAATTCTAAGAGATTCTATCATGGTTGTGGTGGACAATCTTACTAAATATACCCATTTTAGTCTAGTAAAAAATGTGCACAAGGCAACCGACATTGCTGGTATCTACATGTGAGAAATTGCTAGGATGCATGGTGTACCTAAGAAAATTGTGTCTAATAGAGATCCCAATTTCACGTCGAATTTTTGGAAAGGGTTTTTTAAAGGATTTAGGACAAATATGAACTTTAACATAAAATATCACCTTGAGTCAGATGGATAAACATAGAGGGTAAACTGAGTGATAGAAGATATGCTTATGATGTATGTGATGGATAAACCATCAAAATGGGAAGACTACTCATACTTGGTAGAGTTTTCTTACAACAATTGGTATCAAGAATCTTTAAAGATGAGCCCATTTGAAGCACTTTATGGTAGAAAGTGCAACACACTAGTGAGATGGGACAACCCAACAAATCGCGTAGTGGTTGGGCAAGATCTGCTTCGAGAGATGGAGGAGTAGATGGTAAAGATAAAGAAAATTTTAAAGGCTTTCAAAGACATGTAGAAAATCTATGCAGATAAAGGAAAAACCCACAAAGAGTTTAAAGTGGGAGACCATGTGTTCTTGAAAGTAAAAGAAAGGAACAATTTCCTGAAGTTGGGGAAATTATCTAAGCTAGCAGCATGCTACTGTGGATCATTTGAAATACTAGAGAGGATTGGTCCTATCGCATATATGATTGCCTTGCCTGAATCATTATGTATTCATAATGTTTTCCATGTATCATTTCTTAATAAGAACATACCCAATGCTAATGATATTATTAATTGGAATGTGATTCAGGTGGATCCAGAGGGCGATTTTCGAGTGTGACTGGTTTACATATTGGATCAGAAAATAAAACAACTCCAGAATCGATTCAAGGAGATGGTAAAGGTCCAATGGAACTAGTACGGTCCTGAGGATGCATGTTGGGAGTGCGAGGATGCTATGCAGGTAAAGTATCTTCATCTTTTTGATTTTTTTTGAAGTTTTGTATGTAGATGTGTATATAATTCACTAAGAACAATGCATAAATAAGGGGGAGAGGAATGTAATTTCCCTAATCTAAATCCCAGTTGTAATGTTACATATAGACTGGTGAGTCCTTGGAACCAAGTGTAAATGTAAATGTACATATAGGTTGGTGATCCATTGGCACCAAATGGCAGTTTTTCATGCACACAAGTAGTGCACAAGGTTTGTTTGTCAAATAAAAGGGTGCACACATTCTTGCACATTCCTTAGTGTTGCTCAAACTTGAGTAAGTGCGCATGGGTTGCACATCAAGGAAGGGTGTGCACATTCCATACTATTGTGTGCACGTGAGTAAGTCTGCGAGGATGACTAAGTTATACACACACACACACACACACACACATATATGTATGTATGTATGTATGTATTTGAGGCCGTAAATCCTATGTGGTTATTGGGATGGTGATTCGGGATGCACATAGGTGAGTGCACCTATCCTTGTACATTATAATCACACAAAATTTATTAGTATTACCACATCGTTGAATGCAGACAGACCAGACGAAAAGAGATGGGGGGATAAAATCCACCAAAAAAGGGAAAAGGGGTCTAAAATTTATAAAGTGGGGCTAAGGCAGTGGGGGATTAAGTTCAAGGGAATATTTTATTAATATTTCCAAAAAGTGTAAGTCATGGATAATTATTTATCCTAAGTTCCCGAGGGATGGGAACAAGTCACCAAGTGGATAAAGATAATTCTAAAGGCGACAAGTGTCTGGTTTAATGCATGCAATATATATATATATATATATATATATTGATAGACTTAGTGTATTTCAGGGAGTTCACTCATTATTCACTCATTGTTTCTCTCATCATTTGAAATATCCCAATCTTTGACCGTATTTACCTTATCTTTTGAGTTCTTGTTGCCAAAGAGGTAGTTTGCCAGGCCCGTGAGCATTCTCTCTAGGTGAGAGATTTGTTGGGAATTGTTCCCTAGTGTGTTGGGAACTAGATACTGGGCTCTGAGACTTCCTATCCAGCCTATTTTTGAAGTTCTAGAAGGGAAGTGGGGTAGTTGAAGGAATGTTGAGCAAAGAAGGGGTCCACTTCCTAGGGTGGGACATGCATGTGGGGAATGAGGGACTGTAGACTAGTTGCAACAATGGGCACCTTGGACTGAGAAATTTTGTTGTTGTCAGACCTTATCTTGGCATTAGTAATCCTTTTTCCCTGGTGGATTCTAGGCCCCAACTCGAGGGTGATCTGTTGCTGAACTTTTATGAGAAATAGAGTGTATGACTAGGAGGAATGTCTGAGTCCTATGCGCAGTTGGTGAATTTTTATAAAAGACAAGTTTTCTTTATGTTCTTGTCATATTTACTATGTTCTTAATTCTCTATCTATGAAATGGTTTAATTCTTGCATGATGTTTCATATAAGTAATTACTATTATTCTGCATAATACTGCTTGCACATGTAAAGTGTGGTGTTGATATTCAAAATTTGTGGTAGTACATGATGAGTATGACAATTATTATTAGTTATTCTTGTTAAGTTAACCTTGTAATAATGGTCATGAGTCTCTAAGGCAAGTTTAGAATGGCCGTGTGTGAAAGGAAACACTTTGTGCATGCAAGGGGTTGAATGTTAAAAGAATTGTTGCACACATAGTGTTAATCCTTTGTTCATAATGGTCTCATGTGCAATAGTATTGGTGGGATTAGCACGCTCATGCGCACAATTGTATTGTGTTTCTTCCACTATTATAACTTATGTCAGTTAAGTAAAGTGTTTTTTGTGGCATGACTCACCTTGGGGGTGGGTCATGCAGACTATTTCAAGTATTTTTGTGCAGACTAAGGTTATAGAGTATGAACTACGCACTGGGTTTTGGGAAGTATTATTTCCCAACAATATCTTGGGGTTGTTGCATTCTGGTATTAGAGAACCATAAGTTAATATTTGTGTGGCGTGGCCTAGCTTGGGTGGTTGGGTACATTACATTGTGGTTATAAAAGAAAAGTTTTTGGTTACATTCTGGTAACGACACCTAGTTAGGAAGCTGGGGATGTTACATTGTGCCTACTTTTTTGTGACCAAATTTCCTTTCATATCGTGATACCTACACATTTGGACAATTATTTTTAGCGATAATTAGTAAAATTATTACAAATATATGAAACAAACCTAGGCACATGATGGAGTGGTGGAAACCTACAAGAATTACCTTTAAGAAGTAGGGTGGAATTCTAAGAAGGGGGCATACTTAATACTCTCACATCACTAAATAGATAGTGTTTTTGTCTTAGAATACTTTCAATGAATTCATGCTTTCGAATGGGCATGAACAATGGGTAACACATACAAAGCAAGTGGGTTTTCTATAAATATTATTTTGTTTAGTAGATTTAGAAATCTACTCAGTGGCTTGACAAGTTCCCTACCCACCTCACCAATTCAATACAAGACAAGTGGATTTGATGTGAATACTATTTTTTCAATAGATTTGCTAAGTTGCTTAATGGATTCTTGGTGTACTCTTGTAAGAAATATTTTAGCAGTGTATCAAGTATTAAATGAAGATACATAATAAAAATTATTTGTTATTATAGATGGTAATCTATTTGGTTTGTGACATGTTTGTATTTTTGTTTTATTGGGCATAACTGATATAACATTGGGGATTTTTTTCTATTTAGGTTGTGATAGAGGTGAGCTATAACTATATAACTTTTTCATTCATTTCTTTGAAATTAACACTGTATATGAACTTGCAAATTTATGGTCAAGTGAATTTTATCTAGAAATTTCTATGTTGCAAGCATATCAATGCTCATGCTCATCATGTATTTATTTGGAAATTTTGTTTCATGTGGATCAAACCTTCAACTAAAATATTATTATTGTTTACTTGTGGGTGATTACCCTCTGACTTGTCTCTATTCTAGTCTCTAAGACATTTTAACATCAATTGAAAGCCCAAAATTAATAAACCTCTCATTGATTTCATTTGATATAGGGCATCCAATAACTATATACCACACTTTATTTGTTTCTCCTAAACAATTTCTTGTATGTCTCATCTCCATAGGGTGTAATTTAAAACATCTATCTATGCATCGTAGGAGTAAACATTAATCATTAGAAGTGCCAATTATGCTATTTTTAGTTAATATTTTCCTTAGGCCTAAGCATTTGTAATTTCTAGGTTGCTTGCATTCATGTCAGTAGTTTATTTTCATAAAGTTTACAATTTTGTTTAGGCTTTAGGGTATAAAATATTGTCAACATCTAATCATATCTATTGAGAAGATCCTTGTTTTCATAAAAGCATTGAACCATGGACATTGATATGTAGCTTTGATGCACTTAGCCTCAACTAGTTTTTTTTGTGAAAAACTTACACTATACTTCTTTATAATATAGATTCCTAGATAGAGTCCTCATTATGACATCTCACTTTATAGAGATTAGGATTTCTATTAACTATGGAATACTAGTGTTTAAATCAAAATAATCCTTAACCCAATTTTTTTTTTGAGTGTGGGATGGTAATTCAACCTGCTATGAATAGAAGCATACTTTATTGTGTACAAATGAAAAGGTATCATGTTGTTTATAAAAGTGGTTGCTTCTCATAAGAAAATTCTTATAACGTTTTTTACTACAATTGGTTTTGAAGAAGTGAATTGCAAGATAATTGTATGCATTTTGGATCTTAGGAAAACAAGATTTTCTTTCCATCGAGAGATCAATAATTTATTTTTTTATTGTGAGTTAGATCTTGTGTTGTTTCCTATATGTGAAGAGAAACAACATGATTTTCTTCTTGAGAATTTGTCTAGTATTGGATTATTTTACTCATGCCTAGTTTGTAAGATCATTCTTCTTTAAAGTTTCCAACATTCTTCTTTAAAGTTGACTGCTAGATCCTAGAATTCTCTAAATTCTTACATATTTTTTCTTGAATATGTTCAACATGCATTTTGTCTCCACATTGTAGGATAGGCCAGCCAGAGAGGATCCTTTGCTTGCATGCATCCCCATTCCCCTTCAAGCAAGCAAGCCGGCAATAAAGCTTTCCCTTGCTAACTCAATGCCTGAAAGAAACCCCCTACGTGTATGACCAGTAATGCCTTTCAGATGTGGGTTCCGAAACTGACAAATACAGGTTCTTATATAGAACTGAAAGATGCAGGATCTATATCGTAAAATATGGACCATTAAAAGAGTTTCTTGGGCCATTATTAGGGGTTCATTCCAATCTTTCCATCTTTCTTTTCTCAGTATCTCCAAACTCCTCTTTCAGGCACGCCAAGTGACATTTCTCTCTGCAGTTCGTTTCTCACCCTTAATTATTATATATGTATTTACACCAAGGATCACCTGCAAGGGGTCTTTTCACCCGCAATGGATCGATTCACCCTTAATCTTAAGGGGTCGATAAAGGCTTTGACTTCGACTTCGTTTTCAGTATCTTAGTAAATTTGATTGTTGTTGGAACTTTTGAGAGATTGGTATAAACTAGATTTGAAAATTTTGATTGTGTGGTGGCTATCTTTGGATGCAAATTTAATGCACCATTAATTTATGTTGAATAACGATGAATTAGATGAGTTAACACTTAAAGTCATGGTGTATGTTTATAAGGTTGTCCATTTTGTGTAGAATTATTATGTAAGGTTGTCTATATGGAGTTCTTGTCTTATACTATATAAGGAATGAAACCGAATTCATTTTTAAAGAATTATATAATCTCAACACTAGCTCTTATTATTGTCCACCTTAATTAATGTGTGTAACTCGAGGGTTTAAAATAGGCACTTTCTGGTTTAAAAATATGTTAGCTCATATTGTTGATTGATCGAAAATACATTATATTCAACCTTGAATGTATGAAACAAAGTCCAAAAAATACCCAATGAATAATCCACTTCAAAGGGAAACCTCCTTTTACAATAAATGCAATGCACAATACAAGATGAGATTCTTATACAAATAATTATCCTTTCTTATAAATAAGAGATAAACTAATAAAGATGTAACCTATCACCAATTTGACCTAATCATAACTAATAAGATCATAATAAATAAGTGTTAGGTCCTTAACATAGGGCCTTAGGGGCCTTAACATAACCCCTCTCTTTAAAAAAAATATTTGCCCTTAAATCTTGTAATTGAGGGTATTTCTTCATGAATTGCTCATTTTCCCTTGTATCTTATTCTGGAGGCATATTATTCCACTTGATTAGATACTCCATAATGTTTCTATTCCGTAGAGATATAGAACACCTATCCTTAAATGTTTTTAGCTCAAAAATCAACTTCCCTTCTTCATCTAATTCTTGAAGTTCTATCTACACTAGCATAGTTTTTTCCAAAACCTTTTTCAGGAAAGATACATGAAAAAAATTATCAATTTGAGAAGAAGAAAAATATAACTCATATGCCACATTTCCAATATTGTGAATAATCTTGTATGTTCCATAAAATTTTGAAGCTAATTTCTGATTCTTTTTCTGTTTGAGAGTAGATTTTTTATAGGGTTACAATCTAAAAAACACCTGATCACCCTTCTCAAATTCTCTTTCACTTCAATGTTGATATTATTTTTACTTCATATTTTTTTTTGCAATTTGAAGGTTTTCCTTAAGATTTATCAAATTTTCTTTAGTCTTTTCCATATGTGACTCTACTTCCTCCACTTTGGAATGGTATTGCATAAAATATGAGATACTAGGAGATGGATATGCATAAAGGACTTCAAATGGGGACATTTTAGTAGATGTGTGATAGGTGGTATTATACAACCATTTTACTAGAGGAATCATGTAACATACCCAACCACCCACAGGCCAGGATACACTACTTCAACCTTGCTCTCAAACTTATTTCTCTTACATATACCTTTCAATTTAATAAAGATGCATAAAAGAAAGGAACTAAATGACATGCACAATAATACACACAAGCATGCATACTCTAACATATCAAATTCAACGATAAATAAATACAAAGCGGAATAAATCATCCACAGGTAAATAATATCATAACAAAGAGCAATTATATTTTATAAAAGAAGACACCAACTGGCTATAGATCAAGGATGTTACACCCAACCATAGACACCATTGTTCCAAGTCTCAACAGTAATGTCACCCCAGAGCCAGGGTTATGAATCCACAAGGATGGTTCCAGAGTGTTACTTGGATTCCCCAAACCAGTCAAAACTCAATCTCTCATAGGCTTCCCAACACCCACAACATCCAAGTACCCAAATCTCTTCTACCCAGCCTACAAAACCCAAGAGAATGCACCCCCACCCTTCTTTTCCACGTAGTCCCTCATGTAGTCCTTCTCCTTTTAGGGCTCCAGTGCAACTGTTCCAGAATCTCCATGCTGGAACTCTCAGGACTCACATCTGTGAGCAAAGTTGGACACAGGCCAAATCATCTTAGACATGCAGGCCTCAAATCATGGCTAGATTACACCAACAATATCCACAACCAAAAATACCATGGATTCTCTTCAAGAGTTCGTCACCCTTTCCCAAGCCAAGACACTGATGAGGAAAGGTGAGTGGGTGAAAGAAATGAATGGAGTGAGTGAACAATTTAGGCGACCAGCAGTAGAACCAGAATGAGAATGGGGGTGAGAGAGAGAACATACCAAAAAATGAGAGAATCAATGAATGTGAGACCCCCCCCCAACAGACCAAGGACAAGTTTATGTAATTTGTAGGTATCCAGAACCTCTTGGCCTTACCCCAAGAAGTTTATGTAACTCATTTCCTCCATTAGACAAAATGGGTGATTTAAAAATATAAATTAAAAACTCCTCCCCTCAAGCCCCCTCTCTTATGGAATCATAGCCCCCTATAACTCTAGTCCTTGTCCATCTAGCAGCCAACGATGTATTTGTTATTAATAATGATAAAAACATTGCATTTCTCAGGCACACTGACCTCTTTTAATTGTTTGGGCACTCTGACCTCTTAACAATTAACAAACACATTATTTAATATGGGGCTCAAAGCTTGGGGAGTTACATCCCCCACCCCTTATTTTGGCAATGTCCTTAGTGCATATACAAAATAAGAATAAAAAATCCAAAATTTATTCAAAAATCTGCAGTCACTCCACCCGCATGGAATCTTCGTGGTCCTAGGTAGAATCTTCGGGACTGTAGTAGGTCCACTGAACTTTTTCCATCTCTATAAATCGGTTCTGGAGCATTTTGAATTTTTTGTCCAATATTCGCACTGGTTGGACCTGAAAGTATCCCTCTGTCTCTACCTGAATCAGATGCCAATCAATAACATGGTTAGGATCATGTACATATTTTTTTAGAAAAGAGACATGAAATACATTATGCACATTCATAGAAATAGGAAATGCAAGCATGTATGCAACTGACCCTATTCTGTCCAATATCTCAAATGGACCACAGAATCTGGCTGCCAGCTTTGTACAACTACCCAAATTCAAAGATCTCTTCTCGGGTTTTACTTTCAAAAGCACATTCTCCCCTACTTTAAATTCTCTTGATGTCCTATTCTTATCTACATAAAATTTCTTTCTATCTTGAGCTGCCTTTAAATTCTTCTTATTCTTAACCATCTGGTCTTCCATATCCTTGAGAAAATATGGCCCAAGTACCACTCTACCTGCTGGGTTGACCTATCTTATTCGAGTACTATATTTTCTACCATACAAAGATTCAAATGGGATCATATTCAATGAAGCTTGATACCCATTATTATAGTCAAAATCAACCAAGTGCAAATACTCTTCCCACTTAGATGGCTTATCCATCACATACATTCTCAACATCTCTTCAATTACTCGGTTGACCCTCTCTGTCTTCCCATGTGATTGTGCGTGTTAGGATATGATAAAGTTCAAATTTGTACCAAATCCGTTAAATAATCCGTTCCATAAATTTGAAGTAAACTTTGTGTCTCTGTTCGAGACAATTGTCCTAGGTATCCCATGCAACCTAGAAATCTCCCTCATGCAAATTTCTACAATATTAGATGTTGTATGAATTTTTTTCACAGGAACAAAATGAGCAGCCTTTGTCAATTTATCAACCACTACCATGATTGAATCATGTTGTCTTGGGAAATTTATTTATAAAATCAATGGTTATCACTTCCCATTTCTTCTCTGGAATTCGTAATGGTTGTAGCAAACATGCTGGGTGTCTATACTCATCCTTCACCCTCTAACATTCCATACATCTGGTGATGTAATCAAAAACATCATTTTCCATCCTCGACCAAAAAAATTGGCTTCTTACTGCTGTAATTGTTTTCTGGTAACCAGGATGTCCAACATATGGAACATTATGCATTTCTTTTAATACCAAATTCCTGAGTTCTCCAGAACTAGGAACATAAATTCTAGTTTTATGCATAAGTAATCCATCTTCCTCTATCTCATACTCTTTCATTTTCTGTTGTACATCTCCTTGCTATAAGATTTCCCTTAGTTGTAGGTAATGCTGATCTGTAACAACAACATCTAAAAATTTTCTCTTCAAGTCTTACCGATGCATACTAATAGTTGTAACATGCATGAGATGTACTCTTCTACTAAGAGCATCAAAAAATTTATTTTATTTTCCTTTGATATGCTTGATATCAAATTCATATTCACTTAAAAATTTCAGCCATCTTGTTTTCCTTGCATTCCAAATTGGATATTCAAAAAGATACTTCAAACCACTATGATTTGTTCTCAATTCAAATCTCTTTCTCATGAGGTAATACCTCCACATATTCAATGCGTGAACAATGCAAACAAGCTCCAAGTCATGTGTGGCATAGTTCCTCTCATGTTCCTTAATATTTATGGACTCATAATCGATGACATGTCCATTTTGAGTGAGGAATCCACCAAGCCCTTCCTTACATACATCTGTGCATACCACACAACTTTCATTTGGGTCAACAATGTTTAACACAGGTGCACTAGTGAGTAACTCCAACAAATTAAAGTTGTCTTCACATTAAGATGTCCATTCAAATTCAATTTCCTTATTTTTTAAAGAAGTAATGGGATGAACAATCTTAGAGAACCCTTCTATAAACCTTCTGTAGTAACCAACTAATCCCATAAAATACCTAACTTCTGAAACATTCTTGGGCAATGGCTATCATCTAATGGCTTCAATCTTCTTTAGATCCATTGCTATGCCTTCTTATGAAATAATGTGACCTAAGTAATGGATCTTTTCTTGATAAAAATAATACTTAATTAGCTTGGCATACAACTGATGTTCCCTCATCACTTGCAATACAATTCGTAGGTGATATGCATGCTCTTCTTTTGACTTAGAATAGACAAGTATGTCATCTAGGAATGCTATGACAAACTTATCCAAATAATATCTGAATATTCCATTCCTTAAGTGCATAAATACAACTATTGCATTGTTCACTCCAAATGACACCACTACAAATTCATAATTCCCATACTTGGTTTTAAAAGATGTCTTATGGATATCTTATTCTTTGATTCTTACCTGATGGTATCCCAATCTCAAGTCTATCTTTGAAAATATCTTTTCTCCTCTTAGCTAATCAAAGAGGTCATCAATTTTGGGTAAAGGATACTTGTTATTTATAGTATAATTATTCATCCATCGAAAGTCAATACACAACCTCAAGGTCCCATATTTCTTTTTGACAAAGAGTACTGGTGCTCCCCAAGGTGAAACACTTGGGCGTATGTACCCTTTATTCAACAATTCCTCCAACTGCATTTGTAATTATTTTAACTCTGGTGTGATCATTATGTAAGGTGTTTTTTACATAGGGGAAACTCCTGGTACTAAATTAATAGATAAATCTATTCCCCTTTTTGGTGGTAACCCTGGTATTTCTTGGAATACATCCTTGAATTCTTGTAGTACCGAGAAATCTTCAAGGCTTGGCCCCTTTGTATTTTCTGGATCCTCCACATGAGCTTGTTATAAGCCTAATTTGCACCAAGCCTGCATACCTGGCCTCAGTCCCTACTATTTGCCAATTTATTGAGCCAATCTCTTCTAAAAATCCTTCTTTTTCAGCCATACTCACCCTGGCCTTCTACAACCCTTGTATGCACACATGCATATGCATGCTAGCCTTATATAGCCTGTGTATACTGACAAAAGCATGAAAAATGGAAAGTTGCAAATGAAACACATAGTTCTAGGTAATTTAACTAAATCATCTGACCACCCATATCTGGTTACTTGACCAAATACCTAGCCCTTTCCAGCCTATAAAAAAAGGGGTAGGGGTCCCATTTGAAGGAGGAAAATTATAACAAAGAAATTATACCTGATTTAGCATTCCCCTTGCCCCAACCTTTTGCAACTATTATGTGAAGAAGAATCATATACTGAAGCAGTTGGAGCACTATTGAAGAGGAGCCCAGAACCATATTCCAGGAGTAGTGGCCGATCTCACTATTGTAAGGTTTTCTTGTGAGATTAATAAAAGAAGTACTTTTCTCGTCCCGCCATATGAGGTTTTCATTGTCTAATATTGATTATATTTTGATAGGATCTCTAACCTATTAGTTTATATATCATATGCATGTGGAGTTATTTGTTTATATTTTGTGAATACAGGTCGGCATTGGGAGGATATTTACAGTCAAAGAGTGACCAAGTGTTAAAAGGGATCGACATCAAACACAAAAACTAAGGTACAATAACTTCATCTCTTTAACCTTGAATTTGTACATGAATAATGGGGTTTAGGATTGGGATGATGGTAAGAAGTAGGAATATTTAGGTCATTTCTGCATGCATGATTAGAGCCCTTTAATTCTAATTCTGCAGGAGGGATTTCCCACCCACAACAGAATTGGCGACCATACTAGGGAAACTCTAGGGTTCTTTGGGGATTTTTCATTGGGTATTTTGAAATTGGTTTTGCTGCCTTTTTTGAGTTTTTGCAAGAAGTCTGAGTGTTCAGGGGTTCTGGTTCTCAATACCAGTCTTCCCTACTCTGCTTACTAGACTATTTCTTTTCTGTTTTTTGAGAGTCTTAAGAGGCATACACTCCCTATAGTGGTACAACAGGTGTATGCACATGCCCTTCCTTTATTCAGCCCGCATATGTACGCCTGCTAATGAAGTGCTAGCTGTATGTCTGAGAACTTAGGAAATCCTTCTCAGGAAGAGGCAGTCATCCTCTCCCCTGCAGAAGTGATCCTTATCAGGGATCTTCTGGGGCCTTTTAGGTCTTTGATTGAACAACCCATAGTCAGGTGAAAACCTCAGGATTAGCTTTGTTTCGCTATATTTTTCTTGCCTCTTTGCGTCAAAGTCTTTTTTTTACCTTTAAGGGGTGTTGGTGTTCAATACCAGTATCCTCTGTTGAAGCTTAGGTGCTTCTTTCCTTTTTTTGAAGGTTTTTAGAGGCACACGCGGCCTACAGTGGGCTTGCTCGCATGCACATGCACCCTGCTCTTCTACAATCTGTGTATGCATGCTAGCTGTTGAAGAGACAGTCGCGTACCTGTCTAGAAAAGTTTTTGGAGGCAGTCATCGTCCTCCCTATCAAGTTTTTACTTCCCAGGGTCTTTCTTATCTGAATGTGGTCTCTGTCATAACAATTCTTAGCCTAGGTTTGGACTTTATTATGGCTTTCTTTTTCATTCAAAGTCTTCTTCTATTTCTTTCTTAGGTTTTTTGATGAGATAGTGAGTCAGTTTGATCTTCCTTCTTGGTTGTCAGTGTCTCCCCATGGTCACTGGTTGACCATAAAATTTTATAGGCCTTGTCTTGTCTTGACTTTTTTACCATTTTTTCTTCAAAAAAGGAGAAAGCTTCCAGCTTTAGTTTTTCTTGTTTTTGAGGCACAATAAAAAGAAAATAAGAAAGATAATCCTTCTTTGCTAGTGTTATTACAATTTTGATTTTTCGCAAGAGTCTTAACAATGTCAGTTGCACTACCATACCCCTTTTGAGTAAATCAAGCCTTAAAAAGAATGCTAATTAAAATTTACTAGACTTTATGGTTGTAGGGTCCATCAACTAGATTAGGCTAGAGCCTTGATTTGGGTTGGAGAGGAAACCCTTCAAGGCTATAAAAACAACATACAATTCTGTGCTAAGGGGTGTATAAGTCCAGTAACGTAGAAATTATCCAGGACCCCCCTCTAACACAGAGGCTAAACACGAGGTCGCGTGCAGAAAGGTAGCAGAGATAACTCCTCCAAAGATGGACCAAGCGTAGTGGGGAACGCATATAGAGGAATTGTCTTGGGATTCCGTTGATCACATTTGCCACGGAGATTCGTGGGTCTCGAATCCATTCAAGGTCCTCTGTCATCTTCCATAACACTTTATTTAGATACCCTTGATAGGTTTCGGGCTTGATACCCTGCTGATTGTGGTCCACCCGACTATCGACTGTATCTACCTAGTGATTGTTCATGAGCTGGCAACCTAGTTGCCTTTATTTTAGGGACTTACACAGGTGACCATGGGGGTATACCGAAGTACCTAGGGAAAACATCAAGCCACGCTTTGTAGAGTATACTCAAATGTTTCTTCGATATTCGAGTTGCACTTGCACTGGTAAGTTGCTCTAGTATTGGTTGGTGTAACTATTCTTCCAAATAGTTAGTCATTTGTTTGATTTGCCTTTAGGAACTTTTAGTGTGTGCTATGTGCTCCCTAGTTTTTCATAGTGAGTTAGTCAGTCATGGATTTGGGTCTCTGAACTAGGGTGGTAGACCGCCCACTCCACCAGTTGAGAGGACTTTTCAGTCTTCCGCTTAGAAACGTGGAGCCGCCTCTTTATAGCCGTTGTTTTGATAACACTGGTTCTTCAGAGTCAGTGTGTGAGACTTTTACGGATTTGAACGATCCTGCAAGGGGAGAACCTCTGCATAATATCTTCATGGCTAAAGTTCCTGACGATACCAACCAAGGAACCCCTTCACAAGGAGATTCTTATGCTTTTCCTTTCTTCGGAAATGTTGGTGTTCCTTTGATGGCCACTTTGTACATTCTTGAGTTGAATGTGGGACTACCGGTTTGGTTGAGTTCCATTCCAAATGTCCCGAATGATCTTGATGCTTATCAATTAAGCACCTTAAGTCATGGGCACCCTATTGATGTTTCTTCATCAACAAAGTCTTCTCCTCCTCCTTCTTCCGCCTCTAGTGAAAGTACGGTTACTAGTAACCGTAAGTCTAAACAAAATAAAAAGAGGAAGAATAGGAAGAATAAATCACCAACCTCTGCGAGTCATGTTGGAGATAGGTCGACAACCTATGCAAGTCACATTGAATACCAACACCCAGCCTCTGCAAGTTATGTTGGGGGAAATCACCCACCCTCTGCAAGTCATGCTGGGGGGAAAAGTCTAGTCCCTACTAGTCATACTGGTAATAGGTCTATAACCTCTGCAAGTCATGTTGGAGATGTGCAACCAGCCACTGCTAGTCATGCTGGGGACATTGATTCTATTGAGAAACCTAGATGGATAGGATGTAAACCTAAGTTCCCTTGTAATCTTTGCAAGGGATATCACCTTACTCATCTATGACCTGGCATTCCAGAGGTACAAAGATTGTGGTCCCTATCTGCAAGCTCTTCTGATTTTGTGTCTTCTCAGGTTTCCTCACAGTCTATTCAACCATTGGTTGAGAAAGTGGTCACGCCGATGTAGTCATCGGTTGATCCCATTCCTCTTTTGAGGGGTGAGGTGCCTTTAGACCTTGTAGTCTCTCAGCCTATTCAACCTTTGGTTGAGAAAGTGGTCACGCCGACGCAGTCTTTAGCTGATCCCACTCTTCTCTTGAAGAGTGTCGAGTCTACCAAAATGATCATGTCGATGTAGTCTTCGGATGATCCCACTCTCCTCTTGGGGAGTAATGTGTCTACCGACTATGTTTTTAGTGTTTCCATTTCAATACTTTCAAAACAAGGGGGCATTCCACTCGTTTCAAGAACACCCCCTCCAAGCCCTAGGAGGGTTTCCTTTGATTGGAATGATATTGTTGAGCCTCATCTTCCTTCTTTTGCACCTTTTCAAATAAGGGTTGAAGTTAATTCGACAAAAAATTATCGATGTATTGTGGATGAAGGATCCTCCACAAGTATTTTATTCTCCTCGGTCCTCCTCGGTTTGGAAAGTCTTGGGATATCCCAAGATTGTGTCTACTTCGCATGAACTATTGGCTTTTGACAGACGTCCTAGTGATTGTTTGGGGGTTCTTCCTTAGTTGCCTATCTCTTTAGGTGGGAAGACTGTCCTTGATGATTTTATAGTGGTGCAAGACCCATTATATTTCAATATGCTTCTCGGGCATGATTATGTATATTCTATGAATGTTGTGGTGTCTACACTCTTCCGAGTGATGCATTTCCCTCATAATGGAAGCATTGTCACTATTGACCAGCTGGCATCTTATAATCACTATCCTAATTCAACATTATTTCAGACTACCCCTTTACATGTTCCCAGTGTTCGTGTAGACTCTACCTCGCCATGGGTTAATTATGTGGCATCTTATCCTCGATGTTCGATTGCTTCTGAGAAGGAACCTATGCAATCATGTTTTCCTTCCCGAGACTTAGTATCAATAATTGATTCATTGGTTTATCCAATGGGGGCTTGTGAGCCCTTGTTTTCCCCTCTTGGTACGAGTGATTTTGAGTCTCCTTCTGAATCTGATCTCGTTGTTTGTAGATCCTCAAGCTCTCATACTTGTGATTCTTCACTGATAGACTCTACCACTCCTAGCTAGAATCTCCATCGTCAAATGGAATATGGTCAGTTTAGTTCACCCTTTGGAATTGTCAAACCTCGTTTGCATGATTTCTCGAATTTTGAATTGCCTTCAGATGAGGCTATCCTTGAAGCCATGACAATGGTTTCTATACTGTGGGATCACTTACATGGTGGTGTGAGTTATCTTCCCTTTTGAGAGACTTTCCAAGTTGACTATCGAAGAGACTCTTGGTCTGAGCCTAGAAGTGGGCTCTACCTGAACTAGTTTCATACATGAGTCATGGCCCCCTACAAGTCTTCTTTTAATCCCTTTTCAAACCCTTTAAAACATGAAAAGATTTTCGAGCGATCTTATTGTCTTTCACGCTCGTTAAACTGATATTTGAAGGCACATCTGTCCGGTGGTAGTTTACCCATTTTTCAGTCTAGATGGTCAACTGTATGAACAAAGGTATACTCTAGGAGCTTTGGTTCTCTAGAAGAGTATTCTCAGGTATCATTTTAACCCTTTTTTGGACCTGGGAGACTAAATTTATGAAAAAAGAACCCCCACAAAGTCCATAGTTAAGCTCTTTTCAAAATCCCTAAAATTGAAAAGATCACTGAGTGACCTTATTCTTTCACACTCATTAAATTGGTCCAGAAGAACATTCCCGACGGAGTCCATAGTTAAGCTTTTTTCAGACTCCTTAAAAATGAAAAAATCATCGAGTGATCTTGTCTCTATCACACTCGTTAAAATGGTTTTGAATAGACATTTGGTCGGTGCTAGTTTACCCCTTTTTCGAACCAAATAGACTATTTTCGAAAAGGTACCCCAATGGAGTCTCCTTTTATGCTTTTTTAGACTCCCTAAATATGAAAAACCATTGAGCTTACCTTCTCTGGGCTCATTCAAATTACATTGAAGGATGTTACCATTGTGTGTCTTATTAATCACATTTTCATACCTGTGTCTTTGGCCTAATGCCGACTCCATGTTGCTCTCAACTAAGCCATCTAAAGCATGCCTTATTCAAAAGCCCTGTAGCATTTTGCCTCTAAGCCTTGACATCTTTGCCCTGTTATCGCACGGTTTGTAGGAAGGTCTAAAGAGCTTGAGTCAGGGCTTGAAATCGGCGTAACAGGAGCTTCCCCACCCACTGTCACCTCAATGGGGGGCTCTTTCTATTTAGGATGGCTAGTCCAAGGGAGACGTCCCTAGGAAATATGGGTTAATGAAAGGCTAAAGAGTAATGGATCAGGTCAAAGAAGTTCCCTTCCACAGATTGCTGCCCAAAGGAGATAGTCAAGGAGAAATATCCATTGAAGATGCACCTGTTTGCGAGACAAGACAAATACAACTAGAATATGTGCTTGCAGTGGGTTAGTACTTCATAATCAATGACTATCCTCAAATGTATATATGAGCAATAAATAGATATAATTATTGATGAAGTCAATGATTATCAAACAAGGACAAAATCACTTCTTCAATAAGTACATCAAGAGATAAGGAGCATTCAATATTCACAATTAAGATTTGTATCATATCATTAATGCAATAAACATGTCAAATCAGCTCATATACAATATAATGCTGCGTCACCTATACTATTTCTGCTACAGGTGTGACGTCAGCTTTGATCCAAGGGTCAAAATCAGAGACAAAGAGAAAAAAAAAGTTTTGTTAAATAAGCCTAAAGATGCAATGAATGACTCACTGTCTATCAAAATAGGTGAGAAAGGTCACAACGTTGCAAGCATAAGCAAGAAATCAAGACTATGTGACGTCACCTATGCAATTTTTGTTGTCTGCAGGTTAGCTAGCCAAGGATTGACGTTTTGACAAATTCAACCAGCAAAAGAGTGAAACAATTCCACGGCTATGAAGGGATAACTAGGCCGCACCTTTCTATCCAAGCAAAAGTTAATTAAGGCCAAACGTTATCATCTTTAGGTTAGTTCAAAAACTAGCTAGGGTTAGACGCTAGGTTAGTTAGGTTGCAAATTAGAGATAGTTTGAAAGAAGTTTAAGGCATAACAAGCTTCAAAATCATTCATAGACTAGTGCCTTGGGTTAATGGAGTCAACTTGAAGTGAGACTAGTGGTTTAGGAAGGACTCAAACTCAAAGACAAGAGAGCTAGGGTTTGATGGTGTTGCTATGGCAAGGCCACCAACCCTAAACCCTAAGAAGGAAAGATTTACCTAAGTGTAGCTAAATCTAGGCCTAGAACTTTCACTCCCCTCCTTAAGACTTCCTTGGCAAAACGGCTAGCTTAGAAGCATAAACCTATGGTTGAAAAGTGTTGCTATGGCAAGGCTTTTCAAAACCCTAGAAGTAAACCCTAGGTGTAAACTCAATTAGGCCTAGGACGCCTTCTTTCTTCAATCTATGCTTAAAACTAGCTCAAGACAAGAGATGGCTAGTGTAGCTATGGCTAGGCTAGACCTTCTCAAATAAAATGGTTATAAGCTTATACTATGGGGACATAAAGCCACGACCTACTTGTGTGTTGGCTCCCTAGGGTTTAAAGATTAAGAAAATTATGACAATGCATGCAAGATATTTAATCCACAACCATTCACTCAAGAAGTTTTGAAGAGAAAACACTTACAATTTAATGAAGAAGCATTAACCATTCCCTATTTGTAAACCTTCCAATAGTATAAAGCACCACTTTGCCAAAGAATAATCCTTCCAAGAGGTTGCGCCACACTCCAAGAGACAATAAACCAAGAACCAGAGCTAAAAGTGACCTCTCAAAATGAGAGCAAGTTATGTTATGATTAAAATGAGAGGCAACGTCCTCTATTTATATGATATTTTGACCTTAGATTTACAAAATAGGTCAATAAAATAGCCGACAAGGCTAACATTACAATATCTTAATCATTTGTCACTTTTTACATGCTAAAATGCCAAAACATGAGCTAATAATGAGATGTAAGGCCCCTAAAGGGAGACGTTGGCCCTGTTTGGGCATAATCATCATCCACTGAGCAAGACGTTGCCCCTCCTGGGGCTCCTGCAACCTGCCACATGTGCCAAAGAAGCCTAGCATGCTGCCACATGCTCCAAAAATCGTCCAAGCTACCTGGGTGGAGTCCTGATCATCATGGTCAATGTCCCATCTATAAGGGGCTGATCCCCATAGGCTAGGTCTATGCCAAAACGTCCTGATGAGGGCGTCCTTCTTCTTCTCCGTGCAAGGGCTCGTCACAACTCTGTCTTGCCTCTGCCATCCCAACGTCCATCCGATGGGCTCTTCAGCCCCATGGAGGTCCGAACTAATCATCTCCTCATATGCACCGATCCTCTGGTACCTGTCCGCCGGGCATGGTCCTGCACATCAAAGACTACGCCCTCCAGGGGCTCATCAGTCCTAGACATCATAGCAATGTAAATCACATCTCATCATTAAAATTATCAAATATATGCATAACATCCCTAACAAATCTTCTAAGAGCT
>JASDQU010099901.1:65515-85696 GCA_032191745.1 Picea mariana | reverse complement strand
AGGGCTTGATCATCATCTCTGGATAGTAGAGCTTCTCGATTAGCTACTCTTGATTCTTCTTGAATACATTCTTCCCAAAGACTATCAAATTTTAGTTTCTTCGTTATGGCACAAATAGTTTGGATGAATGCATCCCAAGGTCTTGTGAGACCATTAAGGGTCATCATTATGAGTTTGTCTTCATCTATATTATCTCCAATTTCTTCTAGCTATTCTTTGAATTGAGATATTCTGGAGAAATATTCCTGGATCAATTCTCCTTTCTGCATCCTTGTATTCTTGAGTTGAGTTCTTAGATTCATCTTCCGATTTATGTTCTTTCCTTCATATAACCTGGTTAGGGCCTCAAACATTTATTTTGGAGTCTTCTTTGAAGACACTTGATTAATCAAGTGATCTTTGATAGAATCTGCAATGATTCTTTTAGCCCTAATTGTGTCCTTTTGGTGCTTTGCTTTATCTGCAGTATCGATGGGCTCTGGTACATTTTCTTTAATGAATATTGCTAAGTCATTCTCTTCAAGAATGAGTCCAATCCTATACTTCTAGGCATGGAAGTTTTCCACACCTTCTAGATTGTCAACAAGCTTAGTTCTTGTAGAAATCTTTTACCTGGAGCTTAGGAAAATGACCGAAAAATGAAAGTGCTCCAAATTGAATTTTGAACTTACCAAGAGGTGCGCTTGGCTGAGGCGAGTAGCCTGGTGTGGTTAGATTTCAGAAAATCCAACTTTTACCCCTTCAAACTTGATCAATGGATTTTTGGACTAGTGCTTCTGGTTTTCTGGTACTTCTGGTACTTCTGGTACTTCTGGTTTTCTAGTACCTAGTGAAAACTAGGGTTTCACTTTCTGGGAGATCTAGCCACTGAAAAGGTGTGTTGATGATGCCAAAGTGTTCCTTGAGGAAGGACACACTTTTCTAGATGGCTATGGGGCTAAAATTATTCAATAAAAATCCCTAATTTGCATGTACGGAAACAGTGTCATTTTTCTTCTTCTTGTGAAAGATGCTCTCTTTAACTTACCTCTGATACCATGTTGAGGTTTAAGCTATTATTAGGTTTATTTTCAATTCACTAGATAACCATAGCATAGACAGGATCACTGAGAAATACACAATCACTAGAGACACATCATTTATCCTGGGAAACCCTCATGTGGGAGAAAACCCAACAAAAACTTCCCTAATATACATAGCCAATACAATGTCAAGAGAATAAAACAAACAATACATAAATTCCTCTCTCGGGAATGCGCCTCTCTCTCTCTTCCTTCTTCTCCAACTGCAGCTCCAAACTTGCGCTTTGATGAACATGTGAGTGAGTGAACAAATGATGTGTTGGCCTCTCTTATTTATACAATCTAGAAAGTGTGAACTAAGGTGTCTTTTTACTGGCAAGGTCGACTTCTCATTCTGGGTGGTTATAATCACTTTAATATATTATGGGGGCCGACTTCTCATTTTTCTCATTATAATTAGGGTTTGACCAATCCGCAAAAGGGGATTTGGTCATTTACAATACCCGACATGATCAATCCACAAAAGGGGATTGATTTAATGAATAATACATCAAATAATAAATAGAATACTCTTTGCAGTTATAATATTTCAACAGATTTTAGGGGCTAAATTTCGCTCATGGGCTAATTTTCCATGGTTTTTCCAAAAACGAGATTCACTATTTTTAAAATGATTCGCCCAAATTCTATAGGATAAAATTATTTTACCTTAAAAATCACCAAAATTTTATAAAAACTATATAAAATCCTTATAAATTTGAATATTTTTACAAAAATATCGCCAAACATTTATAGTTGGCATACGAAGGAATAGTAAGATTCGCCAAGGTTTCTACATTTAAAAAAAAAAAAATCCATCCTTAAAATCATCCCTGATCCCATTACAATGGTCTGGGCATTGGGTTGGCCAATTATTTAAGAGTTGCACCTTACCTTGTGGGAAGAAGGGGCTAAAGGCCCAGAGGGTAAAAGCAACTGGAAAAAGACAAAAGTCTAAAAATAAAACCTCGAGATGATTCGCCTAGGGATCCTCGAGAAAGCAATAAAAGAATTCTCAGCAAGAAATAGAGGAACCCATAAAAAATAATAAAACAAGACCTAGTCAGAGGATAGGGGGTCTCATCACGAGCCAACCTATTAGGTCCATGGGAATCTAGCGGTATGACACTACTAGTAGCTAGTTACCATGCCAGGGTAGTGGCTCTTGGTGGCATAGCAAAGAGAAATGGGGTCTCATCACAAGCCAACATTCTCATTTTCGTGAAAGTGCTTGTGGGTAAAATTTCCACCACTGGTCACCACTCCAGGGCAGTGTCCCCTAATTAACTTATTGAAAGAAAAAGAAATAAATAATAAATAATAAAAGGCATGAATGGGATTGGAAACATCTGCATCCAAGACAGGTGCAACTCACCCTCTACAGAGGCACCCACAGGTAAGCCATGCATTTTCCTGCTATCACTGCACCCCTTTTCCATACATCCTTTATCCACCTCATCCACTCACATGAATTGGATTTGAATTCTCCCAGAAACATCCCACATCCAGTGAGCATTAGCCCAATAGGACACCCTGTCACTTCTTCCAAACTTGGCTTGCAGATTTGTGTAATGTCTTTGATCACTTGACTAGGTTAAAGGGGTTTTATGCACATGTTTAATAAAATTGATGATTGGATGTGATTGACATTTCTATGATCCATGCGACTTATGATCCCATGGAGGGCGTATCTGTTGATGTGCGGGATCATACATGACATACAGGTACCACATTAGATAGGTACACATGGGGAGATGATTAGTTCAGACCTCCATGGGGCTGAAGAGCCGACTAGATGGATGTTGAAACCCCAGCAGGGGGCAGAGATAGATCAAAGGGTTTTCACCAGAGAAGAGAAGGACATTCCACCAGAGGCATCTTGGCAGAGCCTTACCCAAGGGGGTTGTGCCCTCTCCATTGGGACGTTGGCCTTGGAAGGCCCGTGAAGTCACCTATGACCTCCTATGACGCCATCCAACGATATGGGAGTTTGGGAGGCAATTGTGGCATGATTGGCATGTGTGGAAGCTTACAGAGGCCCAAGGAGGTATAACGTTTTGCTCCAAGAGGCCACATTTTCCCTAGAAATGGATAACATAACCCTAAAATGGCATGACGTCCTCATTATTTTCTTGATTAGGGTTTCATTATGACATTTTAGTGTAAAACATTATTATTATGTATTTTGGCCTTGTCGACCTTTTGGTGACCTAAATTTTAATTAAGGTCATTGCTATTGTATAAGTAGAGAGCTAAAACTCTCTTATTTTTATCATCTTTCACTCACTCTTGGTGAGGTATGAAATTTGCACCCTCCTTTAGGGTTTTTGGTTGAAATATTGATGCACACTTATTGAAGGAGGCTCTTTCTTGGTTGTTTTTTGCATTTTCTTGGTGGAAGGTTTACAACTAGGGTCTAGCTTAATAAATGCTTGGTGAATGTAAGTGAATTTCTGCAATCCTTCTTTTTTTGAATGGTTATGGTATCTTTTACTTGCATTTTAATGAAAAATTGCTGGATTAAACCCTAGGGAATGAGCAAATGTTGATGTCCTTGTTTCATGTCCCTACTAAGTTATGCTAAGATCCATTGCATTTGTTGAAGATAAATGTTATACCCTTTCCATAACAACACTCTACCATTCACTCTTCAAGCTAGCCGTTTTTATTTTATCCTTTGAGCTAAAGAAGGAGGAAGACGCACTAAGGCCTAGTGTTTCTACACCTTAGTGACCCATCTTCCCCTAGGGTTGATAGGCTGAAGCCTTGCCTTAGCAACACTTCACCCATCATATCCCTCTTGTCTTTGGCCCTATCACTAACATTTTGGCCCTTCAACTTTTTTCAGCTATTTGACTCCATTTTCCCTAATAACGCATTGATCTAAGACCTTTTATGTTTGAGTACCTTGATCACAACATCCACATACTCTTGAACAATCATTGAATCCTTCTAACCCTAGCTTAGACTAACACTTGCTAACCTATTGTTGCCTTCATTTATTTATTCTATAATCATATCTTTGCAGCATTTAAATCCCTTATTGAGCAATTAAAAGATTGGCTAGTTGTTGCTTCTAATGAATGTTGGTATTTGACATTGATGATAAATCGTTATTTGCTCATTGTGAATCTTCTTTAGCATTTATTATGAAGTGATATATTGTAATCATTGTTATTTTACATCATTGATTTACTTCATCAATATTATTGGTCAATTTCTTTATATCAGAAAGTCCTTGATTATATGAAGTACTAACCAACAAGTGATCTTTCACATGTATAGTTTTCTTGTTGCTTTGTCTCGGGAGGGTACACTTTTGGTTACCATTTTTACGTATGGTTATATTTACTTTTATTGGCTGATTAGCCAAACTTTCAGATCAGTGGTGACTTGTGAGGGGGGGGAATTTTACTTAGCCATAATCCTTTGCCTTCTCAAAACCCCGGGTCACCGAGGACGTCTCTCCTGGGCCTACCACCCTAAATAGAAAGAGCCATCCTATCGAGGTGAAAACGGTATTATAGTCTTAGTTTCACCATTTTTCCTTTCTTCCACCTATCCTTTACTTCCAAGTACAAACTACGCAATAACATTTTGGCGTCATTGTCAGGGAACACTAAGTCAATTATCCTCAAAGATGACACTTTTTCGGTAAGCCTTTACTCAAGAGTCTTTATCTTACAATCTTACCTGACGACTCCACTAAGGGTGATTTCCCTTATCTTTTTGATAATTTTAAGAAAATTATCGGGCGACTCCACAAACCACAAGGAGCTACAATAATCATCCTCAATCCTTTAGAAGAAAGCCTCCCCGAAAATCTTCTATAGTAAAATCACTTTTCAGAGGGAGTCTTCCTTTGAACACAATGTCTAGCACAACAACTCAGACCAATGCACCTAACCCAACCAATAACCCAAGAAAATGATCATCCAGTCTCTTCAAGCCACTAGACATGTCAGTTGTACCAAGATACCCTAGGCAAATGCCACACAAGTATGAGAAGTGGTTACCTAAGTTTACCGGTATTGATGCAATCAGTGCCAAAGAGCATATGAGCAATTTTTGGGCATTTTTTCAGCTTCACCTCATTAGTGATGATGTTGAATACCTAGTCATGAAATTGTTCTCTACTACCCTTATTGATGCTTCAATATGTTGGTACCATAGTTTCCCCGATGGCAGTATCAAAACCATGGAAAACTAGAATAAGCCTTTCTCAAAAGATGGAGTATCAAAGAAGACCCCAACATGTGGTTAACTAGGCTGAATTCCCTTTGGAAGCATGAGAATGAGACCATTCGAGAGTTCCACAGTAGGTTTGAAACCTTGTTGCAGAAGATCCCTATGAGCCATCATTCGACTGGCAATTTCCTTGTTTATATCTACACCAAAGCTTTCACTGGTCAACTAGGGTATCTCCTCAGGGATAAAAACCCACAAACAATCCAAGAAGCTCAAGAATTGGCTACAAAGATTGAAGTCAACCTTCACTCATCCAAGATTGAGCCTTTCTCAAACCCAAGGTCCAAGATGGACATTAAACCCAAGATAGTCCACAATGTTGAGCCTTCCTCAAATATTTGCGCCAACCTAGCAATGTTTCAAACAACCATGGATGGCATGATAAAAAATCAAAATCTAATGATGAATAGGATTTTCAACCTGGAAAGAGCCCAAAGCCAAGCACCTAGGGTCCCATACAAAGGTCAATTCCAAAAGGGGAACCAAATCTATAAGTCGAAGAATGATCAAGAGGTCCCCAACACTTTAGCTCCTACAAACGTCGTGGATGAAAATCCTTGGTGTTTGCAGTGTAGTGAAGCACATTGGGAACATGAGTGTCCCTACAACAACGGAGGCCATGACCAAGTATAAAATGTGGGCCATATTATAGAAGGCCCCCATATTTTCCTGAATATCACTCCTAAGGAACATCGAGAGGGCATAAAAGAAGCATCCAGGAAGGCTAGAATGGAAGTAATCAACAATTTAGACCAGGAATCAAAAGAGAAGTTGAAGAAACAAGAATTTTAGGTGTATAGACGAAAGAAGATAAGCCAACCTATCTATACCATTCTTGTAGTAACTCAAACAAAACCTCCACCCTTGGACATTCTCCTTCCTAACACATCCAAATCTGAGAGGGTGGATCTAAACTTTGACTTCGAAGGGACACTATCCAAGATGCACATGAGGATCCCTCTAAGAGAAGTCATTGAGGTACCATCTATTAAAGAAAGGTTTGATAATTTATTCAAGGGATCAAATGGACCAATGGACCCTCCTATCATGTTACAAGCTAATCAATTTAGGGTCCAATATGATGAACACCCACCCTTTTTCATGACCTTGTTGATGAACAACAAAAGCCTTAACAATTACATGCTAGATTCAGAAGTCGGTGAAAATATGATGTCTCTCAAGGTCATGCAAAAAATAGGTTTAAAATTCAAACACCCTTACAGGAATGTGTGTGGCTTTGAATATAGAGCCATACCCACACATGGGGTAATTGAAATGTGGAAGTTTTTCTTAAATAATACCCTGAGAGAGTAATCCACATTGACATAGTAGTGGTAGACGTCCCAGATGTGTGGGGGATGTTGTTGTCTAGGAAATTTACCACAAAGCTGGGAGGTACTCTTGAAATGGACCTCACTTATGTGAATATACCCTTGAACAATGGAACCATAGGTCATCTCCCAAATGTTCCAATGACTAGAACCCATGTGAAAGAAGCTAATGATCCCATCAAAGATGAAAAAGCACATGAACCAATCATGGAAAGTCTTCCTGAATTTTCTCCTGATGATATGCCTTCTGCAATGAAGGAAGACTTTGATCAGATTAAATGGCCCAAGAAAGAAGAATACCAACAACTCCTAGACAAGTATAAAGACAAAGATGTTGGGACTGTAAAATTACTAAAGACATGAGAAAGCCATATACTGATTCATCCCTCCCAGTAGGAAGTCTTTACAGCAGAATCCCACTCCCCTCCCTCTGCAGAGTACACCAGGGTTGTTCAGGAAACAACCAAATTCAAAATCAGAGAATACAAGGAAGGGGATGTAGTATGGATGTGGGATACCGAGAAAGGAGAGCCAACTAATGTCAAAGGAGCCACTCAATTGTGGCTCAGACCTTTCAAAGTTGGAAGAAAAATAGTTGACGACTCTTACTACTTGTCCACTTTGGAAGGAAGAAGGTGCCCATTACCAGTCAGTGGTTACCTCCTCCAACCCTATCAAGGTGGGGGGACTTGACTTCATAGGTAAGTTCAGGTAAGTAGGTAGGCATTTGCATTCATTGTATATACCATTTTCATTGCATGCTAGAGTAGTTTGCTTTCACATTTGTACATATGCTTGATTTCAGTTATATATATATATATATATATATGAGTTGGGGGTGATATCACCACCCCAAATTATTGCTAATAGTTTATGTTGAGATCAGGCAGGTTACAGGTTATGCCAGAGATTTTGAGGTTCTCATGCACTCTATGATGAGCACATGTCCCCGAGTTGGAGCCAAATGTTATCCCCTACTTTAGGGATAACTAAGGAGATTATGTCTCAAGGCCCACAGGTCCTAGAGATGGAGTATCGAGAGCCAGATCGACTTCAGCATGGCCCTGGAGGGCCCATGTTTTCTTCCTTCAACACCTCCACTTTTTCAGCAGCAACAACATTCATCACATTGGCTTGGTCTTGTATTAGATATGGATCTTTCTCCATGAGGTAATGATTCTGGGTATCATGGTATGTGTCACTCTGATCCTCAAAACCTTTGAATATGTACATTTAGTTCTTTTAGTTTCTAAAGGGTGCTTGGATCTTATACTTATCCACTTGATCATGTCTGGGGGGAATGATAGGATTCCCTAGTAATCTTGTGACCATAGGTTTTGATTTTCCACTTGGGGGGGTTCATGAAGAGTCATTGTGCGCTCCCGTCATACTTACCATTTTTCATCTTACTCCCGCTCATCCATCCCATTACATTGGTTTGAGCATTGGGTTGGCCAATTATTTAAGGGTTGCACCTTATCTTGTGGGAAGAAGGGGATAAAGGCCTGGAGGGTAAAAGTAGCTGGCAAAAGACAGAATCCTAAAAATAAAACCTCGAGATGCTTCACCCAAGGATCCCCGAGAAAACAGTAAAATGCTTCTCAAGAAGAAACAAAGGGACCCATAAAAAATAATAAAATGAGACCTAGTCAGAGGATAGGGGGTCTCATCACGAGCCATCCTATTAGGTCCATGGGAATCTAGTGGTATGAAACTACTAGCATTTGGTTACCATGCCAAGGTAGTGGCTCTTGGAAGCATAGCCAAGAGAAAGGGGCTCTCATCACGAGCCAACCTTCTCATTTCCGTGAAAGTGCTAGTGGGTAACATTGCCACCACTGGTCACCATGCCAGGGAAGTGTCCCCTGATTATCTTCTTGAAAGAAAAAGAAATAAAGAATAAAGAATAAAAGGCATGAATGGGCTTGGAAACATCTGCATCCAAGACAGGTGCAGCTCACCCTCTACAAAGGCACCCATAGGTAAGCCATGCATTTCCCTTCTATCACTGCACCCCTTTTCCAAACATACCTTATCCACCTCATCCACTCACATGACTAGGATTTGACTTCTCCCTGAAACATCCCACATCTAGTGAGCATTATCCCAATAGGATGCCTTGACACTTCTTCCAAAATTGGATTGCAGATTTGTGTAATGTCTTTGAGCACTTGATTGGGTAAAAGGGGTTTTATGCACATGTTTAATAAAATTGATGATTGGATGTGATTGACATTGCTATGATCCCTGTGACTTATGAGCCCATGGAGGGCATATATGTTGATGTGCAGGATCATACCCGACGAACATGTACCACATTGGACATGTACACATGGGGAGATGATTAGTTTGGACCTCCATGGGGCTGAAGAGACCACCGGATGGATGTTGATACCCCAACACGGGGCAAAGATGGATCATAGTGTTTGCACCGGAGAAGAGTAGGATGTTCCACCAGAGGCAGCTTGGCAGAGCCTTACCCAGGGGGGTTGTGCCCTCTCCATTGGGACATTGGCCTTGGAAGGCCCATGACATCACCTATGACATCATCCAACGATATGGGAGTTTGAGAGGTAGTTGTGGCATGATTGACACATGTGGCAGCTTCCAAAAGCCCAAGGAGGGATAACTTTTTACTCCAGGGGGCCACATTTTCCCTAGAAAGGGATAACATCACCCTAAGAGGGCATGGCGTCATCATTATTTTCTTGATTAGGGTTTCATTATGACATTTTAGTGTAAAACAATATTATTATGTATTTTGGCCTTGTCGTCCTTTTGGTGACCTAAATTTTAATTAAGTTCATTGCTATTGTATAAGTAGAGAGCTAAAACTTTCTGATTTTTATCATCTTTCACTCACTCTTGGTGAGGTCTAAAATTTGCGCCCTCCTTTAGGGTTTTTGGCTGAAATATTAATGCGCACTTGTTGAAGGAGGCTCTTTCTTGGCTATTTTCTTCATTTTCTTGGTGGAAGGTTTACAACTAGGGTTTGGCTTAATAAATGCTTGGTGAATGTAAGTGAATTTCTACAATCCTTCTTTATTTGAATGGTTATGGTATCTTTTACTTGCATTTTAATGAAAATTTGATGGATTAAACCGTAGGGAATGAGCACATGTTGGTGTCCTTGTTTCATGTCCCTACTAAGTTATGCTAAGATCCATTGTATTTGTTGAAGATAAATGTTAGATCCTTTCAATAACAACACTCTACCATTCACTCTTCAAGCTATCCGTTTTTATTTTATCCTTTGAGCTAAAGAAGGAGGAAGACACACTAAGGCCTAGGGTTTCTACACCTTAGTGAGTCATCTTCCCCTAGGGTTGATAGGTTGAAGCCTTGCCTTAGAAACACTTCAACCATCATATCCCTCTTGTCTTTGGCCGTATCACTATCATTTCGGCCCTTCAACTTTTTGTAGTTATTTGACTCTATTTTCCCTAATAACACATTGATCTAAGACCTTCTATGTTTGAGTACCTTGATCACAACTTCCAAATAATATTGAACAATCATTGACTCCTTCTAACCCTAGCTTAGACTAACACTTGCTAACATATTGCTTTCGTCATTTATTTATGCTATAATCATATCTTTGCAGCATTTAAATACCTTATTGAGCAATTGAAAGATTAACTATTTGTTGCTTCTAATGAATGTTGGTATTTGACATTGATGATAAATCGTTATTTTCTCATTATGAAGCTTCTTTAGCATTTATTGTGAAGTGATATATTGCAATCATTGTTATTGTACATCATTGATTTACTTCATCAATATTATTGGTCAATTGCTTTATATCAAAAATTCCTTGATTATATGAAGTACTAACCAGCAAGTGATCTTGCACATGTATAGTTTTCTTGTTGCTTTGTCTCAAGCAGGTACACTTTTGGTTACCATTTGTACTTCCAGTTTCTTTACTTTTATTGGCTAATTAGCCGGACTTTCTGATCAGTGGTGAATTGTGAGGAGAAAAATTTTTACTTAGCCATAATCCTTTTCCTTCTCAAAACCCCAGGTCACCGAGGATGTCTCCCTAGGCCTACCACCCTAAATAGAAAGAGCCATCTTATCGTAGTGATAGTATTAGGATAGTCTCAGTTTCGCCAGTTTTCCTTTCTTCCACCTATCCTTTACTTCCAAGTACAAACCGTGCGATAACAAAGCCTACAACTCGGGATAAGGCCTATAACTAGGCACAAATGCTTACAACTAGACACGAAGCCTACAACTCGGCACAAAGGCCTATAACTCGACACAAAGGTCTACAACTAGGAACAAGGCATATAACTCGACACGAAGACTACAACTCGACACAAATTCCTACAAATTGGCATGAAGACCTACAAATCGACACAATTCCTACAACTCAACACAAAGCCTACAACTCGAAACACATGCTTACAAATCGGCATGAAGGCCTACAAGATAATTCTTTTCAAATTCTGCCATCAACTCCCTTTAACTGAGAGAATCCTCGAACCACGCTTCCATCTACTTCATGTCCCTATGCATCCTGCAAAGTGTCACAAAACCTTTCTTCTTCTTGATCACTGACTCCCTTTAAAGTTTGAATCCCTCTGATTCCTTTCAAGTCTTTTTGTTCTGTGGTAACCTTCCAGGAATACATAGGATACCCTGTTGAAAACAGGAACAATAAGAGAAAAATTATTTCCAATATAATAACATTTTATATAAGAACATATCAATTTCATGGTAATTAATTATAGCATTAACAAGGTGCCCTGCGTGAGAAAAAGAATAAGAAATATCACCTAGAGGAGATGTTAGTTCATATTGCAATTAAGTACAATAAGCATTTATATTAATAGTACATGCTACTAAGTATTCATTTGTTCCTAGAATTAATAAAATATAAAGGATTGCAATACTCACTTAAGCAGTAATAATAAAAATATCAAACTTGATATGCAAACCTAGAGTCTGGTTATTGTTCCACTTGAGTTGTTTTTCTTCTGAGACAAGTATTCTTTCCAACTTGGAGAGTGTGTTGTTCCTCTGAATGTATTAGATATGAGATCTTTTTGGCACTACGATTTCTTCTTGGACAAAGATCCATTCTCTTTCCAGAGATTCATATCTGCAGTAGTTGATTTTAATTGTTTCTCCTACTCCATGTTCAATTGCTTGGAAGCTCCAAAAATCAAACTCTTCATCCTTTGACGCTTGTTCTTCAATTGGTGCTTTCATAATTTTTCCCTTTTTTCTTTGCAAGGATGATGTCAATCCTTGTCTTCCATGCCCTATCAAGAGACCATGCTTCTGCTGTGACACTCTGATTTCATGGAGTAAGTCATGATTGTCTTTGAATTTGACCTTGAACAATATTTTGACTTTGACTAGTCAAACCTTTACTTTGACCAGTCAAACATTGACTTTGACCCAAAAATTCAACTTTGACAATTTTTATGGTTGAGGGAACCAGGATATGCATTGGGTTAGGGAGAACTAGGATATCCAATAATTATGCCAAACGCTTCACTTAAAGTTCCCAAACAATCGGGTTAGGGTTTGTTGTTCATGAAAGATTAGAAACCCTAGCTACAACTGCAATTGTGCTACAATGAGCTTGACAGAGACTTGCGGATATACCTTCCAATGGTTAGACTGTTCTGAAGGTGGTGTAGGCCCATAACCTATTATAATGTTGTGCTCATTTAACCATATATAATATCACAATATTGTCACCCAACCATAGGCACGTAACCACCCCCGAGCACCGTAACCTTTTACTAATAGAATGATTTCAAAAGTAGCACTAGACACAAAGAATAACCAAGAGAGAGAGAGAGAGCACCTTTCTCTAAAGGTAACACACCAAGTAGAAATTCCCAAACCATAGACGAAGACCAGTACCCAGCCGCATGTTGAAATTTTGGTATGCTCATTTAACCATAGTCAATGTCACATCATTGTCACCCAACCATAGGCATTCACATATGCCACCCCCGAGCACACTAACCTTTACTTAGAATAATTCTGGCAAGCCTACTCCAGAACCAACAGATAAACCCTAGTTGCTAATTGTAGAAGCAACTCAAGACAAATAGAGCGCTCCTTCTCCAATGGTAGTGCACAAGAGAGAGAGTCTCCATATCCACATAACAAGTACCATACACAATTGCAGTAGTTGTAGTTGCACTACTCTCTCTCTCAAACTTGCACCATACTTAGTAAGAATATCACCAAGAATATCACCGAGAGAATCACCAAGAGAGAGACCAAGACTAAGAGATGACCATGCACCCTTATTCCTCCTTGCAGCCGCAACTGTAACTCTCCAAAAGACTTGCACTCTAACTGGGTGTACAAATGAGCTAAAACGTCCTCTATTTTTATTAATCTGTCCAATGACTTTTCTGGTTGGGCCGACCTGACTTTCTAGTAATTATATTTTCTATTTATATTTTTCCTGTGGAGCCATTTTATATTTATGGAAGATAATATTCTAATATTATTTATTCTTCTAGGTTGACTTGCATTCTAGGGTTTGCACGCATCTGTTTAATGGTTCACTTGCTTCCAAAATATTCTATTCTAAGTCATAGGTTACACTTGGAGGTTAACACCTCCTGCGGATACCAAAACATCAACACTCCCTCTTAGATAGGGAGGTATTAACTAAGATGGTATTCATGTAGTGGTCTCAAACACATCCATCCATCTCACATGGCATGGGCAAGACTCACATGGTCTTGCAGACTAGTCTATAGGTAACATCACCATAGCCACACAGGATATCATATGATCAAGAAGATTGTGTAACAAGTATCACCATCATAACCACACATTATCCATCTAGTTGGAAAACACCTCCAATACTATTGGTTGGCCCTCCAACTAGTAACCTCCGATGCTATTGATCAACACTCTAACTGGGAATCATTTCTGAAACTACAAGTCGACATCTAGTTCATACAAAACTAGTAGCTCGTCAACTCACACAGAATCTGACTCAAAAATTTAACACTCCCTCTTTACAAGGAAGGTATTCCTCTTGGCATGATCATCATCACAACTTCTGTGGTTCTGCACACCTTAGTCATTGTCCTATTGTCAATCAAAGATATATAATTTCATAGAAAGTTCTTCACTTTCACTGGAGTAATGTATCATCCTTCATTGGAGTAGCATACCAATCTGCGTTGGGGTAATATACCAGCCTGCGTTGGAGTATCATACCAACCTGCACTAGGCTAGCATACCAACTTGCACTAGGGTATCATACCATCTTTTGTTTGAGTACCAACATGCACTGGGGTAGCATACCAGCCTGTGTTAGAGTACCAACCTACGTTGGGGTAGCATACCAGCCTGCATTGGAGTACCAACCTGCACTGGGGTAGCATACCAGCATACATTGGAGTACCAACCTGCACTAGGGTAGCATACCAACCTGCATTGGAGTACCAACCTGCGTTGGGATAACATACCATTCTGCATTGGAGTACAAAATTGTGCTGGGATAGCATACCAGTCTGCGTTGGAGTACCAACCTATGTTGGGGTAGCATACCATTCTACGTTGGAGTACCAACCTACGTTGGGATAGCATACCAACCTGCGTTGGAGTAACAACTTGCATTGGGGTAGCATACCAGCCTGCATTGGAGTACCATCATGCATTGGGGTAGCATACTAGCCTACATTGGAGTACCAACTTGCGTTGGGGTAGCATACCAACATACGTTGGAGTACCAACTTGTGTTGAGGTAGTATACTGGCCTACATTGGAGTACCAACCTACTCTAAGGTAGCATACTATCATGCATTGGAGTACTAACATGTGTTGGGGTAGCAATATACCAGCTTGTGTTGGAGTACAAACCTGCGTTGGGGTAGCATACCAGCTTGCATTGGAGTACCAACCTACGCTGGGGTAGAATGCCAGCCTACGTTGGAGTACCAACCTATGATGGGGTAGCATACCAGCCTGCATTGGAGTACCAACCTATGATGGGGTAGAATACCAGCCTGTGTTGGAGTACCAACCTACATTGAAGTATCTCCCACTATTGGGGATCGCATTACTTCCTTCTACTGGGGAACACATCACTTCTCACTACTGGAGAAAAAACATTTGGACCACTCCAAGATTGTCCCTAACAGAGGCTTGGTCAACATATCTTCTACCTGTTCATCGGCAGAAATATACTGGAGCATGTGTCTCATCATCGTCTTCTCCCTTTTGATGGGAGAATCCTCTGGACACAAATCAAGTTGTGTACATCTCTAGGCTATTTATTTGCAACATGCTATGTAGCAGAATTGAAGAAAACATTGTATGCAAGTTGGGAGATTTTTAGATGTAATCTGAACATTTGAACATCATTAATAAAGTGGTCAGTCATTGGAAGCATTGATGCAAGAGCATCCCTCACGACAAGCAAAACCAACGTGGAAGCAGAAGACAGCTGGAAGACGTCCAGCGCAAGTTTTTGAATTTCCCTTGAAGCTGATGCGCCAAACATCAATGAGATCATTTAATGAAAGCGCCTTGGTAAAATGTAATCAGACCTTGAGTGCCCTGCTCTCGTCTGAGATAGACAGAGGCATTTATAAGTAGTAAATGTAGGTAGGTAGAATTGAATATTAGATTAGACAGTTTTAGAAGAAAGAGGGAAACGAGATATAGACACCCTCATTGTGCATTGTAACATAATTCAGAGTTCAGGAAGAGCTAGAAGAATCTAGAGCATATGAGAGAAGCAGAGAACTATAGAAGAACACCCATGTACATACCTTGAATTAATAGAAGAAATTGATTCAGATTCATGGCTGTTGTGTTATTCTCTGTGTATGTGTGTTGAATGCTCTACTTATGAGTATTACTTCCTGTTATGCATTTGTTATTATGTTGTGTGTATGATTTCATGTGTTGAGATTGAAATCTGAGAGGAAGTAGAATGAGTTACAATTGTTTCTCTGTCTGAGCAAGGATTCCTGCAAGGAGTGCAGTCGAAGTCGTTCGCAAGGAGTGCGTTGACAGAAGGCTCAGATAGCTTAACTCTTGTTCTCATTCACCCAGGAGTAAAATTTGGTTACACGGGCCATGCAAGGATTGCACAGGCTAAGGAGAGTCTCAGTCATGAAACTGAGCGAAGTATTGAAGGACTATTGCTGCAGGTGTGTGCAGAGTCAAGAGAACTCAACACTTAGAAGTGGTTGAGAACTGACGCAAGGAGTGCGTGCAGAGAACCTCTTTGAGTTCGAAAGTGTAAGAAAGATCAGGAGGGATAAGACTTCCAAATCTGTCGAGGAGAAGCACCGAGAGTCTATGCATAAAGTGATTGAATAGGCGCTGCAAAGTTACGTGCAGAAGGACCAGTGTTCGTAGAATAAATCTCCAAGGAGGAAGGAAATTCGACGGTCAGAGTCTTACAGAGGAGATTGACAAAACCCGTCAGCTGTTGGATCTCACGAAGGTGCAAGGAGGTTATGACCACACCAGAGCCCAAGCTTGAGAGACTGATGAGACATTGGATCAGCAGGTGACTTCCCGTCAGTTGTTAGATCTCGAGGAGTTTCACAGGGGTTAAGCCCTAGTGTGCAGAGGAGAAGTCCCGGACAAGTCATCGGGATATTGAGGTCATCGGGAATTTCGAGAGGGCAGAAATCACGACATCAGGAATCGCGATATCCCGATAGGCGCAGGACCGTCTATCATGTGGGACACGCATCAGGAGATCCCGGAAGTCGGGGATCGGAGAATCAAAGTTCTCGAGCACAAAGAAACCTTGTCATACGGAATCGCGATCCGTGATTTCCTGACAAGATCATAATCGTCCATCAGGGAGACACGTGTCAGGAGATTTCGAGGAGTCGGAGTTCGAAGCATCGGGGATTTCGAAGGGAAGAAACCCTTGCAGTTTTGATTCGCGATACGTGAAATCTCGACAGGAGAGTCGTGTGGGCCACAGGTGGAGCTAGTGAGGGACAGGTGTCAGATATCTGGGAAGAGTCAGGAATCGGCATATCAGAGTTCATGAGGACAAGGAACTCGAGACCTTTCAAGTCCCAAACCCCAGAGGAAATCGGGACCATTCATTTAGTGGACATGTGGTAGAGATCTGCGCCATCGGAGAAAATCCCAACAAGGAGTCAATCCATCGGCGTTTGGAGTTCATCAGGATATCGGGGATCCCGGTGACAAGTGAATTGTTCACTTTGAAATCACGATCCACGAAACCCTTATCAGTGGGGGACAACTGTCAGCATAGCGGGCCGAAGGAAGAGCCGTAGTGGGAGCTCGCTGTCAGCTTGACGGAGAATTGGCGTTCGAGAGATCGGGAAAACCCACGGGTAAGTGTTTTATGACATCACAAACCCCATAGCCCCAACGGGAGGTAGGACTACGGTCCCGGAATTAGTGGTCACATTGGCCAGGGCTTAGCTTGGAGGGCTAGAGCACATCGTGGATCAGAGGATCGAGAGTTCCGAGTACATGTGCACCTCGGTACCGCAAACCCCGAAACCCCGATGAGAGTTGTTGATGTGGTCATATAGGAGCCGATCGTGTGGACCAAAGGATTAGCCAAGTGGGGCTGAGGCAACAAGGGAATGAATCGGAGATCGGAGATCGGTGATTCAAGTTGCCAGAACATCGTGGGTGTCAAAACTCCGATATAAGGAACCCCAATAGAGCAAAGGGGGATCTCGAAAAGAGTTTCCTGTGGGAGGAAAATTTCCCGATAGGGAAAGTAGAAGTACTTCAAAGTTCTTCGGGCCAAGGAAGGGGAAAGATCCTGTGAGCGGACGTGCCTGTGGTTGGAGCGCCTACGTCAAGCATACCCAGAGACATATCTCAAGAAGGGTGAACTCTTTTATCAACTTCGTCTTTGTCTCTTATTTATTATTTCTGCTATTCTTTCTTCAATTTTGCAATTCTTGATTATTCAATAAATTTTTTTGAGTATTGAGAAAAACAAGTTCACTTTTATAACTTGCAAATAAGTCACATTTTGGATTAGTATGCCCTTATACTCCTCCTAGGGTTTGATTAATAACATTGAAATTAAGAAGAAAGACACAAGATTGCATAAATTCCTTACCTATTCCAAGATGTAGCATGAAAAACCCTTACTTTATCAAATAAATTCCAGGAAATTTCCAAGAACAAGCATCCAAGAGAAGTTGTTAGCCTTTTTTTGACCAATAGACAAGTGTAGCATCCATTTTGCACAAGAGACAAGAGATAGTGAATTTCCCAAAGAGGTCGAAATTTCAGTTCAAGAGTATGTAATTCTCAAGTGATAAGTTATGAAAATGAGAAAGAGATGGCCTTTGTTTATATGAGGCCATCTAAACCAATTTGTCCACATAAAACTGTAAACAATAAATTAAAATAGGGACGACCCCCTTTATTTTCTCTTAAAACTTGCAAATATAAAAATTACATAAAGTAAAACCCCCAAAATGGTGACATCGCACCCTAGAAGGGTGATGTGAGGTCTAAAAGTGAGATATTGAGCATCAAAATGCAGATTGTTGGGCCTCCAAAGGCCATGTGTCAATATCTCATGCACTATAGTGTCATGCCATGCATCTCCTTCCTTCAAACCACATCACATCACCTCCCGAACCATTAAGCCGACCAAACCCTAGTCTCCAAATTACATTAATGAATTAAAAGGTGACATCCTAGGCCTTCAAAGGCCAACATCCAGGTGCAAAGGGATATGATGTCATCCTCGAATGATGTGAAAGTGCGTCCAAAAGAAACATCCTTTATCCTTTGCACACAAAGGCTCCTAGGTGCTCTACCTAGCCTATGGCGTACGGCGCCCATCCTAGGGGCTTTCAACCCCCCATAAAGGTCAAAATTGCATAATTCCTCCATGGATAGATTTCATTGAGAAAGTTCCTATAAATACAAAAAATTACTCCTTGCAAGGGTCTACAAGTCACATGTATCATGCAAAGTAATCCACATTTAATAAAAGAACCACCTAAACATGTGCATTAAATTCCCCCTTTTCAAACTAAACAAATTCTCAAATACCTTATAAAATGTTCCAAATTTAAGTATGGGAGAGTTTTCATGGTGCCCTATTGGGTAGGCCAATCCCCAAGGCAATGAGTGTTTCACAAAAAGACCTTGTCTAAGTCATCTAGTGAGTATGAGGTGGATAGGGGTATGACTTTTGAGCATGCGGTTCGTTATCGCACAATTTGTACTTTGATAGAAGAAAAGGTAAATGGAAAGCAAATTGGCGTAACGAGAGACTATCCTATCATTGTTACCTCAATAGGATGTCCCTTTATATTTAGGGTGGTAGGCCCAGGGGAGAGGTCCCCAGTGACCTGGGGTTTTATGAAGGAAAAGTCAAAGTAGCTAGGTAAAGGTCCTCTCTCACAAGTTACCACCGATCAAAAAGTTCGATTTTAATAACTAATGAAAAGATAATATGTGAGAAGTGCATTTGCCTGGAACAAAGAAACAAGAAAACTATATATTTGCAAGTGCACTTGCTGGTTAGCACTTCATAAAACCATGGACTTTCTTAATAAAAGAAATCTGCTAAATATGGTGCAGTAAACAAAAATCTTATAACATCAATGTTTATAGAGCAATACTTCACATAAAATATCTTGAAACTAGCTTCAAAATGACTAAAAACCATTGACCATTGAATGCATAACATTGACATTTGACAGAAGCACATAAGACAAAGTATAATTCAGCCTTTACAATTGCTTTTATGAGCTTTTAATGTTGCATCTAATGGATGTAGCTTACTTTAGTAACATCAACAATGTTGTTAGTAGATCAATATTTTCTAGGGTTATAAAGTATTAGTAATTGGTTTAAAGAGTAGGTTTTAAAGGTTGTGTTGATCAATTACTCTTAGTGAGGACTTAGACTAGTGATTTCTTAGGGAAAATGGAGTCAATAAAGTGGCAGAAAATTTTGAAGGTAAGGGATGATAATAGGAGAGCCAAAGACAAGAGGGGTTGATAATTGAAGTGTTGGTAAGCCAAGGCCTCAACCACCAAACCCTAGGGGAAAATGAATAATAGGGTGTAGGTAACCCTAGGCCTTAGTAGATTTTCCTCCCTCTTTAACTCAAAGATAAAGTAAATGACATATAAGATGAAGCAATAAGTGCTAGGGTGTAGCAATGGCAAGGCCCTTAGCAATGACTTCAAGAAAAATGACTTCTTGGAAAAATCTAGTAGGTGAATAGTTATTGAGATAAGGACAATAACATGTGCTTAATCCCTTAGGGTTTTAAGCTAGCAATTTCATAATCTTAGTAAAATTCAAAGTAAAGATACTATAACCATTCAAAAGAAAGAAGAATTTCAGAATTTTGCTTACATTCACCAAGAATAATCTTGCATATGCCCTAGTTGAAGACTTTCCACCAAGAAAATGCCCAAAAACACCAAGATTAACCTTCCTCCAACAAGTGCGCACTAAATTTCAGTCATAAAACCCTAAGTAGGGCACAAATTTCAGACCTCACAAGTGTGAGTGAAAGATGATGAAAAATAAGGAGGATTTTCCCCCTA
>JASDQU010099900.1:383308-397183 GCA_032191745.1 Picea mariana | reverse complement strand
TGCTGGACTCTAGGGCCTCTCATAACGTAATGCCCAAATCTATTATGGATAGACTAGGCCTCGAAATCACCAGACCCTATGGAGATCTTTACTCGTTCGATTCAAGGAGAGTTAAGTGCATGGGCATGATCAAAGATTTAGTAGTCACCCTCGCCCAGATTCTGGTGAAAAATGTTCTAATGGATGTAGTTGTCGCTGATATACCCCCGAAGTATGGTTTACTGTTATCTAGATCTTGGGGAGCTAAGCTTGGGGGATCCCTTTAGCTGGATATGACCTACGCCACAATCCCTGTTTTTGGTGGACAGTTCACACGGTTATACAGGGAAACACGGTTGGCATATACGGTAAGTGATCCACAGAATCCTAACAGTTACCCTGTTTACATCACCGATCAAGACCTGGGAAATTGTATTCTGTCCTTTGACGATACTGAAGATAATTGTAGAGAAGAAAGTGACATCAATGAAAAAAAAACTGAAAAGAAAGCTAAAAATGTGTACAACACTGGAATTTGGAAAATGTTCTTTGATGGTGCTTCGTCGTGTGAAGGAGCAGGTGCGGGAGTGCTTTTTGTAGCACCTGAAAATGAATTCGTCGTTCCCTTCTCCTACAAGATACAGTGGGAAATAGACTGCACAAACAATGTTTGCGAATATGAAGCTCTAGTCTTCGGACTGGAAGCTGCTAAGAAGCTAAACATAAAGAACTTAGAGATCTATGGAGATGCTAAACTGATTGTGAAGTAGGTAAATCGACAGTACCAGTCCAAGCATCGAGACTGAGGTCCTACAGAAATTGCGCTTGGGATCTAATGGAAAATTTCTTTTCATCAGTAAAGGTTCATTTCATCCCACGAGCCGAAAACCAGCAGGCTGATTCACTGGCCAAAGTAGCTTCGACTTTCGCACCCCCTATCGCTTTCAAATTAAAATACCACATAGAGGTAAGGCATAGACCATCCATACCAAACAACATACAACACTGACAGGTTTTCAAAGATGACGAACAGATCAGGAAGTTCTTGAAAATGGTGGATGATTTATCCAAAACCCACATTGACCAGGAAAACCAAAACGATCATACCTGGATTATGCAGGAAGGGGAGGAACCTCAGGAGTTCCAAGAAAAATTATCAAATCATCGCTTGCTAGTGTTAAAAATTAATCAGATCCCTAAGGTCCTGATACCTATAGAAAGGTTGTTTGATCAAAACGACATGCCTCTGAAATCCACCTTGCAGCCCTAACTGAAGGAGGTCGAAGACTGTGATGTGGGCATCACCAAAGAGCCTAGGATAGTGAAGTTATAAAAGTACCTTCCTCCTGAGATAAAAAACAAGTATACAGACTTAATCGGGCGGTATAAAGATGTGTTTGCATGGTCTTACGATGAGCTCAGAGCCTATGATACCTCTGTGATTAAGCACAAGATACCTTTGAAACCTGGTGTTAAACCCTTCAGACAGAAGCTTAGACAAAACAACCCCATTTTACTGCCTGTGATCAAAAGAGAAGTGAAAAAGCTATTAGACGCAAAAATAATTGTACCTCTCAGGGACTCTGACTTGGTGGTGAACTTAGTCCCGGTTAGGAAGAAAAGAGGGGATATTAGACTGTGCGTAGACTTTAGAAATCTAAAAAAGTCCTCTCTCAAAGATAACTATCCTCTACCCAAAATGGATCATGTTTTGGAAAAAGTAGTCGGGGCAAATAGGATGTCGATGATCGATGGGTTTTCCGGTTACAATCAAATTGCTGTCAACGAGCATGATAAAGAAAAAACAACTTTCACCACCCCTTGGGGCACATTTATGTATGACAAAATGCCTTTTGGTCTGATGAACGCAGGTGCTACCTTCCAACATGCTATGGATATCACCTTCATCAATGAAAGAGATAAATTCGTGATTATCTACCTCGACGATCTGACTCTCTTCTCTAAATCCGACGAAGACCATCTGTTACACTTGAAGCAAACGTTTGAAAAATGCCGAAAATTTGGTTTGTCTTTAAACCCCAAGAAGTCTCACTTCATGATGAAAGAAGGTAAACTCTTGGGCCACATTGTGTCTTGGGATGGAACTAAAATCGACCCTAAAAGGGTAGAAGCTATAGACACCATAAATATTCCTAGAAATATAAAAGAAATTCAGTCATTTTTAGGAAAAATAATTTTTTTGAGAAGATTTATCCCAAACTTTGCTGAAATTGTGAAATTGATCAAATATATGCTAAAGAAGAACAACGAAGTGAAATGGACGACAGAGGCTAAAGCGTCGTTTGCACACATCAAGAAAGTTATCAGCGAAGTGCCCGTACTGGCAAGCCTTGATTACCTAAAGGATTTCCTGATTTTCTCGTTTGCCTCCGAACACACAGTGGTGACAGTACTTCTCCAGAAGAATGAAGAGGGTTTCGAGCAACCAATAGCCTTTTTTATTAAAAGTCTTAGAGATGCTGCACTGAGATACAATGTAATAGAGAAACAAGCGTATGCTATGGTTAAGGCGTTGAAGGATTTTAGAACTTATGTGCTACACTCCAAGGTAAACGCATACGTTCCCACCAGTTCTATGAAGGATATATTGGTTCAGCCTGACAGTGATGGAAAGAGGGGTCGGTGGCTCACTAAAATTCAAGAATTCGACCTAGAGGTAAAACCGACGAAACTAGTAAAAGGACAAGGTTTGTCTAAGCTCTCGGTGGAATCAAATTTCAGAGCACTTGGAATAAATAACCTGGAAGGATACGAAGGACATGGGGACGTAAACGAGCCTGAAGACCAAATAGCTATATCCAGAATCAAAGAGAATTTTTCCTTATCAGATTGGTATAAAGATATAGTGTCCTACCTACTGACCCTGAAATGCCCTAGCGATCTGTCTCCAGCTAAAGCCAGGACACTAAAGCTGCATGCGGTGAAGTACTGTATATCCGAAAGTCAACTGTACTAGAAGGAACCCTTAGGCTTCCTACTGGTTTGTTTGGTAGAATCAGAAACATAGGGGGTCATAAACGAATTCCATGAAGGAGTGTGCAGAAGGCATAACGCCTGGAGGGAAACAACTTATAAAATCACGAGGGAAGGATATTATTTGCCTAAACTTTTCTCAGATGTCAACGTCAAAGTCAGAGCCTGTAACCCTTGCCAGTTGTTCGCAAGAAAATAAAATCTCCCAACGCTACCTCTGGTTCCTGTCAAAACTGAAGCCCCTTTTCAACAATGGGGGTTAGATTTTATAGGAAAAATCAACCCACATTCTAGCGCTCAACACAAATGGATCCTCACCGCCACATATTATTTCACCAAATGGGTGGAGGCTATTCCGACTAGAAAGGCGACCGATTCGGTGGTGATAGATTTCTTGGAAGAGAGCATACTGTCCAGATTTGGCTGTCCCCGAAATATAGTATCAGATAATGCCCAGGCATTCAAGTCTATGGCAATGGTCAAATTTTTCCAAAAATATAACATCGTATTGGTCCACTCCACAACATATTACCCTCAAGGTAATGGGTTAGTTGAATCATCAAATAAAAGTTTAATTACTATAATTAAGAAGGTGCTGAGCGAAAAAAAAAGATCTTGGCATGCACACTTAAAGTACGCTTTATGGGCAAATCAGATAGGTACGAAGAAATCCATTGGTACTTCTCCTTTCCAAATGGTATACGGGACTGATGTGGTATTACCTATAAATCTGGCACTCCCTGTAATGGAGCTCTGGCAAGATGAGAAAGAAGAGCCAAACCACGTCACAAGAAGAATAAATCAGCTGATTGAGGTCCAACAATGCAGGAGCGAGGTGGACGCAAGGATGCATAAATACCAGGACAACATGAAAGCGATGTTCGATCATAAAGCCAAAACTAAAGATTTCCTCCTCGACGATTTGGTTTTAAAATGGGATGCTAGGAGGGAAGATTCGAAAAAACATGGTAAATTTGATCATATCTGGTATGGACCGTTCAAAGTCTCAGCTTCTGAAGGGAAGAATTCATTTCTATTAGAGAATTTGGATGGTAAAACCCTCAACGCCCCCGTCAACGAGCGTTATTTAAAGCACTATATGCAATAAATGAGTTCCAAATCTCCATTGTATGTACCAATTTGTGTTTTCCTTTTTCTTTTTATAAACTTTTCGGTAAGTTCACTTTCATCGTGAATAAAATAGGCTATTGATTTCCTAGAAGTAGAGATATAAATTTTGACACAAAGAATCCCATAATTCCTGAAGACCTGATACTCTTCGTGTTGTTTCATACAGGCCTCCAAATTACAGCCCAAACTGCAAAAGGAGAAAGGGACGATCAGGTATCAGGAAATTGACCCACCCGAAACAAGTGACAAATATTTTTCTTTTAGAGGAGAACGAAGTGGTAAGGCCAAGGTATGAATTGCCTAAGTATCTGGATTTCAATCGAACATCACTTAAAACATAGAGATTGTCTCACAAGTACGATATATTCACCTGAGTCAGGATTGCATGATAACATTTGGGTTTTTGAGGTCCATAGCCTTCTCTCTTTCCCTTTTTCATCCTTGGTCCTCTCTCCTTAAGCTCTAACACTTGCCCATACCATCCACAGAGGAAAAGAGGTTCCACTTCAATTTTGGAAACTGGCGAACGTCTCAGGAAGTAAGCTAGCCTTCACGACTCCTCGGTCCCCTGCTGAACAAATCCATGCGTAGGCGGATCCTAACTCTCTTAGGTCTTTTAACAGGTTTCAAATGGTTAAGTCTTGCTCAAAAGAAGACCCCTGGAAATGAATTCTCCCCTATTTTCCTATGGACTAGGACGTTGTGAAGGTTAAGAGAAAGTTGGTCCAGAGCACTCAAAGCAAGTTGACAAGCCTCTGTAATGAATATACACAAATATCACCCCTGGTATTTTTTTTACGCCAATTGATTTCCCCCACTCCACTTTTCAAAAGTAAAGTATAAGACAAATGGTGAAAGAAAATTTATAATTGATTGCCCCCATCTAGTCCAAAGAGATGATGAAAGGAAATTCATAAAATGATTGCCCTCATCTCAACATTTAAATGCAAGATTACAGTTTAGAGTGGTGAAAGGTAATTCAATAAAGGGAACCAAATAACTTCACCGTGGTATTGAACAAGCTCACTGGTAGTGAAACAATATCTAAGATATTCTGTAAGGCTGCCATACTTAAATTATACTACACTCTGGTAATCAACATTTTTGAAACCAGATCCACAGCTCGAGTTCATGCAAGTCTCCCCGATTAAAAGCATATAATTTAATTCTTTTTGACGCAAGCTAAAACCTACCAGATCTGTTAATTTTCCTAATATTGATTGGACCATCTTAAGCAGCTCCGAATTCAGTCTCGAGGAAGGGAAAGTTACCTAATGGACTGCCGTCGAGTTTAGGAAGCGTATCAAGTTTTGGAAAGTTTCAGAATTAAAGTCGAAACCTCAAATTTTCCTTTGCACCCCCTTTCCAAACGAAGTTTCATTGAAGCAAACTGATGACTCCATGTACCCCTTCTTAGGCACTTGGTCTACTGTCCTTCTCATCCCACAAGGAGATGAGATCCCCAGCTAGAGCCTATGTTGGAGCCGCCTTTATCTAAATACATGAAATGTTATACTTAAGCCCAAAAAGGTTGGATTTTGGGACTTTGTTTGTTTCACGTTTCTACCCCCTAAAGTCGCAGTATCCCGACGTGCGAAATGGCGAAAACCTTCCTAATTTTAATCACCATTACTAAAAGACTAAGCGGGGATTATCATCTCTTAGTACCTCGTACCCTCGCTCTCAGGAGTTACGTGTTGAACATTTCTCAAGCCTCTGACTTGCGAAGTCGCGAAGTTGTGTTAAAGTTACCCAGGTTAGTATCAAGAACAAATCACTTTCAACCCTAGTTAGTCACTATTGTGATTTCGCAACTCAGTGATTGTTTCCCCAAAGGGAAGCACCTTCGTAACCCCGATCCACGAAGTCGCGATTTTCTTTAATTAAGCATGTATTAATTAAAAGGATTAAGTCAAATCACTTTTAATCAATTAACTCGCACCATCGCAATTTTGGGTTTTTAAGGTTCAGTGGCTAGGAGCGAAAACACCCGATGTGGCGAACGCCGAAAAGGGGATTAGAAAATAAGTGCACCAAATTGAAAGAACTAAACCAAATTAATTAGTGCCTTAAACAAACTTTAACACACACGGTTTACGAATGAAGTCTTGAATGATCCTGCGTTTTTCAATGTTACGAATCGTCAAGCATTTATGGAATTTATTTGAATTGCAGTGAGGTGACGGATAGTAAGATCTCATTTTTACTTCTAAATCTTTCTATTAAGCGATTTGACCGTTCTGTTGGCAAGGAAACCCATGGGCTTAAATGACCAAGATAGAGAGTTTTTCCTTCATTATTTCAGTTTTCATTCCTATTTGCGTGCATAGCCATTTCACTAAGATAACTGCTGTTTGTGTTTTTCAATTTTTTCAACAGGAGGTCCAGTTGCAGGTTTCTCTATCATGGCTCCAGGAAAAGTGCCCAAGGCAGCTGCCGAGAGTTCAGATCAGGGTTCAGATGTTGTTTCCGATACCTCGCCCCGAAGTATTAATTCTGTCAAGACATGGTCATACGTTTCCAACATTCTGCAATCCGAGTCGGTAAACTATTCAGATGATTCTAGCGACAACGAGAAGGATGACTTATCAACCAAATACAAAATCGTCACTCAAGCAGAGATGCACAAAATAACAGTGAGGCCCCAACTTCTTCCCTATTGTGATATGATCAGGTGGGCACTGGACCATGTGGACATCTTGACCAGGACAATTATCAACGAACATAATATAATGATTGGGATTTTCATGCCAGAACATTTGCGGGCAATGTATAAATTGTCACCCACACCGAACCTTACTCACAATGCCGAATTTCTAGAAGGTTTCAAGAAGAAGGAGTGTGATCAGTATGCAAAAAGTTTATTCGATCTGATCAAAGATTGGGTCTCACACCCTGCAAAATTTAGGGCTGATACTCAAAGGAGTATCAAAAAAGGTATGGCCACCCTTCCCCATTCATATTGGTGCATATTCCTTGTTAGATTTTTTCCATGCCAAAGCCGAGGCTACGACTTTGGAAGAAATGAAGCTGGTGGATATTGAGTTCAAGAAGCATGACCCTAGTAAGGTTGTGAGCAATCACCTGGCGAGTTGTGGCCTGAAGAGATATGAACACGAGGATTCCCCTCATGATGAAATATTCTGGGGTGCAAGGTCCTACTCTGAAGTCCTAAGTCAGATTCAACCCCTACCACCCGGAGATATGGTTGATTTCTTTAAATTCTAGGAGCACTGACGGATTTGTCTCCCCCAGATTTTACAGGGTGAAACCCCAAAGCTTCTAGTTACATAGCAGATGGAAGCCAAAGGTTCAAAGGACTCGAGTCCTAACAAGGAGAAGAACCAAGAGAAAATAGGGGAGGCTGGAACCTCAGAGAGAGGAGACGAAATCCCCTACCAACAGGAAGGAAACCCCGAAAAGGGTACACCGTGCAAGCAGGTCCAAGGTTAAGCAGAGATACCCTCGCAAGGGTCAGGCGACTCACTATAGCTCATGTCAAACAAGACGGCCACACATGAGCTATAGTGAGTCGCCTAACCCTTACAGTTCACAAAGGGGAATCCCAATGCAGGGTGGATTTTCAATGAAGAACTGACTCCCATTTCTATAGAGGAGCTGCCTCCTAACAGATTTTTCTTTGATAAAAAAAGGAAGGCCGTGGTGAGGCAATAATTATATCAAAGAGAGGGCGTAGTGGCTAAAAAATTTAAAATCATGATAGATGGAAAGTCCGCGAAAGAGGAAGAATTCACAGATGAGATAGCAGGAACACTAGGGGCTTATGCTACAACCAAACAATACTCAGTTGGAACTTTGAAGGCCCAGTTGAAATGAAAGAAACTCTTGATCAGTAAGTTGGAAGCTAAAGTGGCTACTGCTAAAGAAAATGCTATGGATGAGGTGAGCAAAAGCCTCGAGCAAGCCCGAATAGCCGATCTGCAAGAGATCGAGAAACTTAGTTCCGACCTTGAGCAGGTGCGCCGGTTGGCACAAATTAGCCAAACGCAGGTAAGCCAGCAGGGGCAACAAATTATAGAGTTACAATCAAAATTGGATGTTGCCGAGAATCAGGTTTTAGACATAAAAATGTTCAGATCCCAAGTTTCCGAAATCCGACAGAAGGTATTAACGAATCAACAAGACTTGCTTGTAAAAGTGGGAACCATTCAAAACCACTTTCAGACGATAGATCAAGTGTTAGAAAATATTTATTTGAGAGAAAGAGAAGCTGGGGCAACTCGGGTTGCTTTCCAAGACGCTGTTATAGCTACGGTGAAGATAGAGATGGTCGGCAACTCCAAATTATCCATCGTAGAACAAACTAGAGGGAACATCTTTATGAAGGTTTGGGAACATAATATATCAGAAAGTAGGGGGAGAGCTAATGAGGTGATGAATTCTTGTGAGGAAATGTTCACCTTGATAAATAAAAGTTTGTTAGACCTTAATAAGGAAGGCAGTGTTGGGATGCTGGGAAAAATCAATATAGCTAAACACCTGCTGGACATCAAAGAAAACATGGAGAAAGAGCAAGCAGAGATATCCCAGATAAGCCAGGTTGATATGGTCCAAGTGGACAAATGGCTAGTACAACCAAGTTTACAATTATGCTCTATCATCATGGTAGACTGACAAGTAGGGAAAAGGTTGCCACAGTTGGTGAAGAGTTGTTACACCTTTGAGGCAAACAACCAAGCAGAGCCTTCTAGGTTGATAGCCCAGTTGATGGAAAGGTGTTTCATTTGCATTGAGAAGGCGAAGGGGTAGGTTTCTGGTGCTAAATAATGACAGATGTCAACCCGTTCTATTTTTGGAGCTGAAAGAGCAGAGAAAGGAAGGTTCTTCGCCCTTACGAGGGAAGACAAAAGATGAGGAGATGAAGCACTCCATTTTTTCATTTGTAACTGACAAGTTTCCAGAACTCTACACTTTATAGCCTTAAGTGTAGACTCCAGAACAACAATGAGTTTGTTGAGGGTGTGAAAGTCAGGACACATGCGCCAATAACCTTCTTTCTTAAGGACCATGACCACAAGAGAAGAGTAGGGGCTCGTACTAGGGCGGATAACACTTGCATTGAGCAATTCTTGAACAATTTTCTCAATTTCATTTTTTTGGGAAAAGGGATGATGATAGAGACAAATATTGGGAGGAAGGCTTCCTGGGACAAGGGGAATGGAATGATCATGAACACCACGGGAAGGATGGAGTCCCCTGAGGAGTGGAAAAAACCACTTGATGTTTAGAGAGGATGGATTGGAGGTCTTGCGGCAGATAGGGTGTCTTAGTGGCTTGTATGGCATGGAGTTGGGAAATAATGCCAAAATGACCTTTTTTGAGAAGCTTTTCCATGCGATCGGAATTGATGATATCCAGGGAACCGATGGTGATGCCTTGGAACTTGTATTGTTGGCCCTCCTGGTCGAATTGCATGGTTAATTCCTTAAAATCCATGATAATGGGTCCCAAAGTCCTTAGCCATTCTGCACCCAACACAATGACACAACCGCCCATGTCGATAGAAAACACATGAGATTTCATGTGGTACTCACCAATTTGGAGAACCACATTTTCAACACGCCCTCCACATTTCATGGACCTGCCATTGGCAATCATGATTTGAAAATTATTGACGACACTGATATATCAATTAGTTTCTTGGGAAATGAAGAGATGAATAAAATTATGGGTGCTACCACTATCAACAAGAATGATGACCTTCCTATGCTTAATGTAACCAATTATCTTGAGGATTTGGGGAGCAGAGAAGCCAGTGAGAGAATTTAAAGAAATGACCGATTCTACTTCGGGAGGGTTTGAGGGAGGGGTCATGTCAGTGGGTTCAGGTAACATGGACACAAGGGGAGCCTCAACATCATCTTCCGAAACATCCTCCGAGATGGCCATAAAAATATTTTGTTCCTTAAATGTGTGCCCAGGAAAATATTTGTCATCACAAATATAAAAAAGGCCTTTGAGTTGGCGTTCAACCATTTCATCCTTGGTCAGAGGTGGTGTGTGCTTTAAAGTGGCTTAACTCTAGTCTAAGCCTAAAGTTCTATGCATAAATATTTTTCATTATCCTAAGTCTAGAGTTTATAAATCCACATGCCCATTTCTTATGCTAGTCACTAGTCATTAAATTAAGCTAAACTATGAGTTAAGATCACGTTCCTAATTCATAATCTATGAGTCAAAGCTATATATCAAAATATTAAGCCACGAACTAAGTCAAAGCTAGGCCACGAGTCAAGCCTCAAACTCAAGCCATGCATCAAGCATACAGGTGTTGAAGAACTAAATATAGCCATGATATATATGATGTTGCTCCCAATTTCTTGTCTGTTCCACCATTTTCATGCATGGATGTGCAGAGTGTAGTGCGTTGCCAAATCTCCTAGGCGCTGCATTTTCTTCTGGGCGCTGTAATTTTCCTGGGCGCTACATTTTCTCCTGGGCACTGTGTATTCCACTGTGCGCTACCTAATTTCGCTACCCAATATCTGGCAGAGAACAGGTTTTCATACAGACACAACATAAGGGGTGCTACGTAATTTCGCTACCTAATATTTCACATAGGACAAAGGTTTGCACGCATATACACCAGAATGGCACTACCAACTGGCACCTAAAATCAAGGGAAGTCGAGCTAGCATATTTATGAGTGACTGATGATGGAGAAGATTGCAGAAATAGTGGATGGCAGCAAGATGACAACTTACAACTTCTACAGGACACTTGGCAATGGACAGAGATGTGCATCAAGGAAGAAAGTGTCATTCAAATCGTGTTGGATTAATTGCCAACATTTTTCCTTTTTTGTAGCAGTTTGTTAATAGTTGTTAACATAGGTGTTGGATAGATAATTGTTGATTGGAGAATCTAATGGGAGGAAGGGCCAACTCGAACCTCTAGTTGTTTCCTTTCTTTATTATTATAAATCCATGTTCCAATCGAGAAGAGAGAGGGGGGGAGGCCGAGGGGCTCTGTTTTTGTACTTTGATAGAATTAATTTGAAGATAACCTATCTTATCATTTTCTGTGTTAAGAATTCATTTGCAGAAGAGAGTGATGTTTAGCTATGCTTTTCTTTGTTTTGACTCTTAATCTTTATTCTTCTTCAACAACACGCACGAGAGGGTTGCTTAGGAGGATCCTTTGAGATCTTCTACCTTGTGTGTTGCTAAATCTCTTCTGAAAAGGATTTTCATATTATGATTCTTCTTCTACTGTATAAATAGTATGCTTGAAAAGGATTTTTGTGTCTCTGTTTGCAGTTCTATGTTTTCCCATAAAAGTCTTCCACCTGAAAGCCTTGAAAGGCTAAACATTGCTTTTGGATGATATGTTTTGTTGCATATGGAAGATGATTTGCAGGGATAGATTCATATGATTTGTTAAATTCAAGCAAATAGCTTCAACCTTACCTCTCTCATAATTTCAAAATCAACTTTCTTTTTGTAATATTTGATGTTACCAAGCTCACCTGATTTTAGTCTAGGGTGACTTTTGGAGTGATAACAACAGGGACTAGCATCAACCCAGCTCGAATTTTGGGAGCTTGTTCTCTCAGCTCATTGAATAACTAAGATAAAGGCGAAGACAATATAGGTGGAAGAATGGGCTTTCGGCCAAGGTTCGGAAAGATAATGAATGAAATGTTGCATCAAAGGATAACCTTGATGTATACTGCAACTTGGCCAAATGAAGTATTTGCATTTACAAAATTCAAATAATTAAAGGCAGATCAATTTAGTGGCTTAATTTGGTGGGGAGTTTGGCGGAGTTTTTTTAATATGAGTGGTGATTTTTTAGATATTTGGGAGCAGGCACACATGTAGGGCCACAGAGAGCTTCAATTTCATTTACTGCTAAGATAAGGTATTTTTTTTCTACAATTTATGAATTTTCTTTAAATGGCTACCTCCAGTAATTCAGGGCCCACCCAAGGACTAGTTTTTGTTGGCAAGAACTATGAGTTTTTGTCTTTGAGGATAAAATCATTCGTCCAAGCTCAGGAATGTTAGGAACTAGTGGAAAATGGCTTCACAGAGCCACCCTCAACAACCCTGAATGCCATGACAAATGCACAGAGAAATACTCTTGCAGAATAGAGGAAGAAAGAAAACAAAGCCAAGTATTGGATACAAAATTCAGTAGATAACTCTATTTTTTCAAAGATAACTGGTGCTTCCAGTACAAAACAAGCTTGGGATATTCTCAAATAAGCTTACCGGGTAACGATAAGGTGAAGACAGTAAAGATTCAAACTTTAAGAACTCAATTTCAAACCTTGAAGATGATTGAGACAGAGAATGTTGATCATTCCGTGACCAGAGTGATGGACATTATCAACCAGATCAAGATTAATGGTGAACAGATTGAATATCAGATGATTCTTTTAAAAGTCCTCAGAATCTTGCCAAAGAAATTTGAAATGGTTGTAACTACCATTTTAGAATCCAAAGATCTATCTAGTTTCTCAGTAGAAGAACCATCGGGATCACTTATGTCACATGAAACTGGACTCAACTTGGAAGAAGGGTCTCTGGAACATGCTTTAAAGACTCAAACTTATTTCAACAGAGGTAGAGGCAAAGGAAACATAGGTAGAAGTAAAAGAGGCAGAGGTAATGATAATGCAATGGATTATACAAAATAAAGACCCACACAAGAACACTCAGGACAATCACAACAGTCTAAAAACTCATAGAATCAAAGAGAAAGAGGTAGAAAGTGGACAGACAAATCTAGGATTCGATGTTAACATTGCAAAAAGTATGGTCACTATGACAATGAATGCAGAAAGAAGAATTGAGAGAAAATGTCTCCAACAATGAGGGAGAAACTTTTGAAGCAATGCTCATTTCCTACCATACCTTTGAAGAAGGTCACACCAAGGACCTTTGGTTGTTGGATAGTAGTTGCAACAATCATATGACAGGTAACAAAGAATTGATTTCTAGCATTGATACTTCTATCAAATTTGAAATTACTCTAGATGATGATTCTCAACTAAAATCTCTAGGAAAAGGTATTGTGTCTATTCTAACCAAACAAGATCAGATGAAAGACATATGTGAGTTTTATTACATTCCAAACCTTAAACACTATCTCATAAGTGTAGGACAATTGATGGAGCATGGATATAATGTCATATTCAAAGGCACAACATATTTAATTCTGGATAAACCACCCAGTAGGAAAGTCATTGCAAAAATTCAAATGACCAAGAATAGGATGTTTCCATTAAATTTAAGAAGTGTCAATTTGTCCCATTCATATGCACAAAATTTCTCAAACTCATATGAGAGTCTATTATGGCATTCTAGGTTTGGTCATATCCCTTTTAGGAGTCTTAGTCTTCTCCAAAAACACTCAATGGTCAAAGGTCTCCCTATTTTCAATGAACAAGACAATACTCGTGAAAGTTTTATACTTGGAAAGCATAAGAGAGACAACTTTCCAACATCCTCTGATAGAGAAAAAGAACATTTAGAATTTGTTCAAACAGATCTATGTGGACCGATGCAAAACCAATCCATTGGTGGAAGTTTTTATTTTCTTACCTTTATTGAGGATTTCAGCAAGACAATTTGGATTTACTTTCTTAAAAATAAGTCCGAAACATTTTCAATGTTCAAAGTATTCAAAGTTGAAGTAGAAAACCAGAGTGGAAAATTTGTGAAAGTGCTCATGTCACATGGAGGAGGAGAATTTAACTCAAAGGATTTTGCATATTTTTGTAGACAACATGGCATTATAAAG
>JASDQU010099900.1:363936-374798 GCA_032191745.1 Picea mariana | reverse complement strand
TGACCCCCTTCCAACACCCTTATTTGGGCTTTACCCCATTGGATTCAAATCATTGCCATGATCATTGAGATACACTTCACCCATAACCCATTTTCTGTGTAGTCCCACCCACCCCTTTTCGTGTTCCCTCTTCATCATGGCCCACACCCGTAGCCAAGACTTGGAAGCTCACTTCAATGCCTTGCACTCTAATTTCACAGAAACCCAACAAGAAGTGAGACAACTCAGTGCTAATATTTCCACCATCAATAAAAACATGCATTCCTACATCAACTCCAAAATAGAGGACCTCAAACAAGACCTTTCTACCCAGCTTGACTCCTTCATTGCGATGATCTGCACCAAGATGCATATCCCTGCAGATATTCCCTCATCTGACCCACATTTTCAAACCGAAGGTGAAGCTTCCTCTCATTCCTAGAACTTTTAGCCCCATCACTTTCAGCATGACCTACGCTTTCTGCGTGTGGATGTGACCGAATTTGATGGCTCATATCCCACTAGCTGGGTAACTCAAATGGAACATTATTTCTCTTTGTATGGCATTATGAATGAGTTGGACAAACTCTGGTATGGTGTTCTCCATCTAGATCAAGAACATTGGCAATGGTGGCAATGGAGAAAAAATGTCCACCAAGGGTATGTGGCTTGGACACACTTTGTGGTAGATCTTTATGAGTGATTTGACACTGACACCAACCATTTAGGCCATTTGAAAAAGTTGAAACAATCTGGCACAGTGGAAGACTTTATAGCCACTTTTGAGCAATTGGTTTTTCGTACAGAGGACATGTCTGATGCTTTTTTCTGAGAATGTTTTATCGGTGGCCTCAAGGATGTGATTTATTCCCATGTCCTCATGGCTCATTCTCAGAGTTGGGTGGACACTACTAAAAGAGATAAGGAAGCAAAACAAGTTGTCTCTTCTCAAAACCGAAAATGATCCTTTATTCCTCGCACTAAACCAATCACTCACAATCCTCCTTCTACTCCACTAAAGATCCAAAAATTCTATCAAAGTTAATAAACTCATTTATTGAAAAGGCAACTAAAATAAAACATAGGGAAATCAACACAATAAATATTTAGGAAAAACTACTAAAAGTTGGTTTTTTGGTTATGCAGGTCAAAAAGACAAAGGCCAAAGGAATCTTAGGAAAATATATCAATAGGAACTTGTCAAGACAGATTGGGGAAATTGAGATTTGGACATTGGCAAACACTCAAAGGGATTTTGATAATTTCAACATAAATATGCTGAAGACACTCTCAAAATATATTGAAAAAATTGAGTGCTAACATTGGCTCCAATTGGGATGGAGACCTTCCTGTGGGGTTTCCAAGAACCTAGTAGTTCCAATCGCCTTTACCATTTGGATATGGAGTCATCTACCCTATGAAACTGATCTCTGTATACCTTCAAAATTGGCCTTTATTCACACAAGCTGACTGATATCTCTGCTACAAACTAGAAGAAAAGAAATGCCCGGGCAACGAGCTTATTTCCTACCCTACTCTACTCTAACCAACTCTGCAATTGGTTAGGTAAATGCTGCCTTCCATAGCATCCATTCAAGCAATTTTAAAATTGAAGAAACCTTGTCTTTGTCACTGATCAACAACTGATGTTTGAAATGTAGCAACAATGATAAGAATTCATTCAAGATACCATACTCACACGGACATGCTGATAAAAAGATAAAGTCTAAATGCTCCAAAGCATTTGAAAAGTGCAACTCTATGTATTCATCGACAGGGTCATGAAACCGAAAGCAATGGTTGATTAATTTATGAAAGGTTACCTTCACTATTTCAAAACTGCTGACAGTTTGTGTGATGTCTTCTACAGGCACACTTGATTGAATGACAGACACAGGTGTTTGTGGGTTGAATAACTGTTTCGTAACTCCATAACCATCTGTTGGTTGATTGATGATCATCTCAACATATACCATGGGGATATTCTGTTGCTCATACATCTGATTTTTATTAAGACAGAGCTGTTCATTGGTTGGTGATGGATAAAAAATTAGATTTATATGAAAATCCCTTTCAACACCTCCATAGCATTTATAAGGATCATGATCATAATCATCATCTATAGGAATAGTGCTAAGAGGCTCCGAACAAATCATGGATTTTTTTTTTTTTATCACCATCACTGGTATTTCCATCAAAAATAAGTTGTCCATAACAAATCTTTGACTCTTGACATTCAGAATGTCTTGTTTCAAGATGCTTTCTAACAACAAAGCATTCATTACCAAAGTGCTTGTCAGCAGCAAGTTGTTCTTGGTCAATGTTTGAGACAGTGACTTCCTCAGAGGCAAGGCTATCAAAGATACCTGCGTTGAGGACCAAATCATCCACTATCTTTTCTTCATAGGGACAACAAATAAAATCTGCCTCATGTTCAGAGTTGACATGATGTTGACTTAGAATCCTGCCACAAGCTCGGACGTTCTCCTCCACTTCCTCAACATCCATAAATAACTGTGATAAAGATGTTGATTTTCTTTCCCTAAGATAGAAAACAAGGTCAGAATATTGAGACATTATGTAATACACCATGGCAGCAGTCTCATAAGGTTTAATTTCCATGGGCAGGCTATAATACAAGTTGTAAAACCTTCAATTAAAAACAAAAAGAACTTCATTTTTTTCCCTTCTCAAAGTAGTGAACTCATGTATGTACTGATCCAATGACTTGTTCTCACCCCAACACTTTAAAAAGGTGTCATATAGTTCATTCCATAAACCAATGGAAGAAACTTCCATATTCTTGAACCACAAGGCAACATCTCCAATCAAATATTTAGAGAAAAGCCTCATGATAATATCTTCATGCAAGATTTCCAAATTATCGATGAAGTCTTGAAAGGCTGACAGATGCTCTTCTCCTGTAGTGTTATCTTTTCCAGAAAAAGTGGGTAGGTAGTCTAGAAATCCGAGAGGGTAAGGATGAAGAAAGGATGGCAGCTTTAGAGGTCCAAACATCTTTCCCCTAACCTTAAATTGGAAGTCAGTGGGCTGCTGAACACTAGAATGTTGTTGGTAAAGGTCAGAGGAGTTGGCAGCCTGAACTGAATCAATTTTATTATTTGCAAAAGGACAACAATCATTTGGTGCATGTTGAATTTCAACAGGCTGGTTATTAACAACAGAGAGAATGGTAGAAGGTAATAACTCAACTTTTAAATCTGGAGAGGGGAGAGAATCGTAAGGTTCAGACTGATTAAAAACATGTTTATGAACCTCATCTTCTTTGGGTGTTTGAAGTGGATGGATATCCTTAACATCAATGACATGGGAAGGGGGTAAATCTACTTGTTTGAAAAAGAAATATACAAGAGCTGGATGGTGGTCCTTAGAGTATACAAAGTAGATTATGTTTCTCCTAATGTGTGTAGGGAAATTCAAGAAAGAATGAAGGATAAAGAGCACATGTTCCAGAAAGAAATTCAGAAATTGATACCTGAACTTGCCTCTGCCTTCCATTTCTGTCCAAGCTTGTTCCCGCAGTGGAGTCTTCCAACAGGTTCGTCTTCATGGAGTTGCCAGGTAGATGATTACAGTCAATTTTTTGTATCCCTCTCTTGTCTACCATCAAGAGCTGGATCTATGTCATTCTTCCCAGGGAACTCTTCAATATGCTCAAATCTGTCCCCAACAACGGCGCCATTTATGTTATCACTCCAAAAGTCACCCTAGACTAAAATCAGGTGAGCTTGGTAACATCAAATATTACAAAAAGAAAGTTGATTTTGAAATTACGAGAGAGGTAAGGCTGAAGCTATCTGCTTGACTTTAACAAATCATATGAATCTATCCCTGTAAATTGTCTTCCATATGCAGCAAAACAAATCATCCAAAAGCAATGTTTAGCCTTTCAAGGCTTTCAGGTGGAAGACTTTTATGGGAAAACATAGAACTGCAAACAGAGACATGAAAATCCTTTTCAAGCATACTATTTATACAATAGAAGAAGAATCATAATTTGAAAATCCTTTTCAGAAGAGATTTAACAACAAACAAGGTAGAAGATCTCAAAGGATCCTCCTAAGCAACCCTCTCACGCTTGATGTTGAAGAAGAATAAAGATTAAGAGTAAAAACAAAGAAAAACATAGCTAAGCATCACTCTCTTCTGCAAATGAATTCTTAACACAGAAAATGATAAGATATGTTATCTTCAAATCAATTCCATCAAAGTACAAAAACAGAGCCTCTCGGCCTCCCCCCCCCCCTCTTCTTGATTGGAACATGGATTTATAATAAAAAAGAAAGACAACAACTAGAGGTGTGAGCTGGCCCTTCCTCCCATTGGATTATCCAATCAACAACTATCTATCGAACACCTATGCTAACAACTATTAAGAAACTGCTACAAAAAAGGAAAAATGTTGGCAATTAATCCAACACGATTTGAATGACACTTTCTTCCTTGATGCACATCTCTATCCATTGGCAAGTGTCCTGTAGAAGTTGTAAGTTGCCATCTTGCTGCCATCTATTGTTTCTGCAATCTTCTCCATCATCAACCACTCATAAAGATGCTAACTCGACTTCCCTTGATTTTAGGTGCCAGCTGGTAGTGCCATTGTGGTGTATATGCGTGCAAACCTTTGTCCTCTGTGAAATATTAGGTAGCGAAATTACGTAACGCCCCTTACGCTGCATCTGTGTGCAAACCTGTTCTCTGCCAGATATTGGGTAGCGAAATTAGGTAGCGCACTGTGGAATACACAACACCCAGAAAATTTACAATGCCGAGGAGAAAACACAACACAGAGGAGATTTGGCAGCGCACTGCACTCTGCACATCCATGCATGAAAATGGTGGAACAAACAAGAAATTGGGAGCAACATCATATATATCATGGCCATATTTAGTTCTTCAACACCTGTATGCTTGATGCGTGGCTTGAGCTTGAGGCTTGATTTGTGGCCTAGCTTTGACTTAGTTCGTGGCTTAGTTTTTTGATATATAGCTTTGACTCATAGATTATGAATTAAAAACGTGATCTTAACTCATAGTTTAGCTTAATTTAATGTCTTGTGACTAGCATAAGAAATGAGCATGTGGCTTTATAAACTCTAGACTTAGGATAATGCAAAAGATTTATGTATAGAAATTTAGGTTTAGACTAGAGTTAAGCCACTTTAAAGCACACACTACCTCTTCTATCAAATTCAATAAACTCATTTATTGAAAAGGCAACTAAAATAAAACATAGGAAAATCAACAAATTTAGGAAAAACTACTAAAAATTGGTTTTTTTGGTTATGCAAGTAAAAAATACAAAGGCCAAAGGAATCTTAAGCAAAGATATCGATAGGAACTTGTCAAGACAGATTGGGAAAATTGAGGTTTGGACATTGGCAAAAACTCAAAGGGATATTGATAGTTTCAACACAAATATGTTGAAGACACTCTCAAAATATATTGAAAAAATTGAGCGCCAACACCTGTAATCTTCCCATGCGGAGGGCTCGAGTCACGACGAGCTCGATTCTCCAACCTCTGGGAGCGGCTGCCACAACCACTCTTTTCTACTAATCGCTATAATACCGGGGCCGTTCGAAAGACAGGCAACAAACAAGTTGTCTCAAATACTGAGGCAACAAACAAAACCCGTCGAATCCCTTTTCCATCGATTTGGAGGACCCGACGTTGCCGCTGCGCTATATTCCGATTCCCTGGTAAAAGTTCGCCAGACTCAGCTCTCGCGTGAACTATGGTTTCTTCAGTAGCGAGATCTATGACTGAAAGGTGTTTTCCTTTGAGAGGAGCTATCCATTCGTCGAGACCATCACTTAAACAGACCACTGGGGGAATATCGAACCCTTTTTTTTAACAGTTAAATGCCATTGGGTTATTTTTCAAAAATAGTTATCATGCATTCTAAGCTAAATTTAAAAATCCATTTTCTGTCTATTTCTATAATTAAATTTAAATTTGAATTTCGTCTTCTAATTGCTATAATTAAATTTGAGCTCCACTTTCATTCTCTCTATGGTTCGCCTAACCTATATGGCATGAGTTTAAATACCAATATCTCTCTGGTTTGCCTAATCTATGTGGTATGCATTTCACTTTCATTCTCTCTATGGTTCGCCTAACCTATATGGCATGAGTTTAAATACCAATATCTCTCTGGTTTGCCTAATCTATGTGGTATGCATTTCAATTCTAATACCTAGATGGTCTTGGTTTCACTTAGTTCCAAGTCGGCTATGGTCTTCTCCACCTGCATGGCATGTTTTTGAATTCCATTCTCTCTATGGTTAGCCCACCTGTATGGTACAACTTTCAAATCAAGTCTCTTTGTATTCTCCTTATCAATTCTAGAAATGAGATATTCCTTCTCCCAGTTATGGCTTCTATTTAGCTCTTCTTTTTGAGCTTAGAGGCCGAGAATATTTTTTTTGGTTGTTTGAAAGATATTTTCATGGATTGAATATGTTCTTACAAGAAGAAGCAAGGTAGCAATGTCTAGACAACTGAAAACAATGTTGTCTAATGATTAGATGATATTTTTTCAACATTCTGATAATCATAACCATGTTGTACCTAGTCATAACCAGGTTCTCAATGGGGGAAAGACTTGCTTCTATAAGGAGGATAAGATATGATGCATTATTTATTTAATTTTAATTTTAAGATTATAAGTTATAAAATTCTTTTGAATCTCCTATATATTTCTCCACGATTCTCTAGAGACATCACATCCCCAAAGTTCACATCCATATAAGATAACAAGAGTGAGACGAGTCTCAAAGATGAGTTTTTTTCTTATTCCAAATCCAAAGGTTTGTTGATTTACAATTGTTTTCAAGCCCATAATAAGTTTACCACCCTCCATTTATCATTTTCTCGATGTTGTTGCTCCAGTTGAACCTGTGATGAATATCGATTCCAAGATATTTGTATGAAGGAACTTCCTCCAAGGTTTTTTTGTCATATACAAAAGTATTGTAAGTGATCTTTTTATCATAACCTTTGTTTTTTCAGTATTAACAATCATACCTGTACTAGAGAAGAAAATCTTGAGGATTCATAGTTGCTTGTTGAGATCATAGGGACTCCTCGCCATAAGAACAATATCATCCGTGTAAAGAAGAAGGGTGATGAATATACCATCGAGAGTCAAGCCGACAAAACCTACTTCTTCTGAACATTCTTCTAACTTATCAATGTATATGCCAAAAAGGGCAAGGGACAGGGGGCAACCTTGCTTGACTCCTATATTACAATTAATTTCTTCCGACCAGCGCTCAGTGTCCTAAACTTGGAAATAACGTTCTCATACAGCCTTACCACAATAGCTCTCAACTTGAAAGGAACTTTTAGCTCTTCTAACATATTCCAAAGGTTCATCTCGAGCATTATCTCAAAATATTTTATGAAGTCAGCGAAACAAAAAAGGAGATTGGTTTTATCATTGCGACTCTCCTCTACAATGATCCTAAGCGTAAAAAGGTGGTCGACACTTGAATGATAGCTCCTAAATCTAGCCTGGGCTTTAGCTCTTTTTTTTGTGTCTTTATAGACATATGCTAATCTTTTTTTGCAAAATAATTTCATATAGATTAGCTAAAATGGGGCTAATAATAATGGCCCTATAATTAGAAGGGTTGATTTTATCCCCACTTCTAAAAATAACTACAATGAGGCTTGTTTCTATGGTTTAGGGAAGCCCTTCTTGTCTACTAAATTGAAGAGCTCAAGTGTATGTGAGGGATGAGGACATGCCCTCCAATTTTTAATATTTCAACTTGGTAGCCTTCAATGTCCATACATTTCCCTTTTTCGAGCTGCTTAACCCCAATTTCTACATCTTCTATAGAAAAAACTTCATTCTTTTTAGAAACGTTTAGAATGTTGTTTGCAACATGAGGTGATTCATAAAGATTTTTAAGGTAGGATTTCTAGTCCCTCAAGAGAATCATATTATTTTGTTAGTTTTACAAGTCAAAAATTGCCTCCAAAATTGATTAGGATCTAGCTTAGATAGGTGCAAAATATTCTCTCGCTTTCTATTTATATAGTACATTTTTCTCTTTTAATTAGGGCATTGTACATATTTATCTTATCGAAATTTAAGGACTCATTAGAAGCATCCTTAAAGGATTTTCTAGCAATTTTACACTCAGTATCACATCAAAGGTCGGTTGTTTCCTTTTTCTTTTTATATTACACCTCGATAGAGAACTTGTTAATGAAAGTAGAAGGCATTGTCATAAAATTATGATAGCTACGTCTTCAAAGTTTTTCTTATAAGATATGATATTTAATTCACTATTTAAATCCTTTAAGGAAAGATCATCTTTATTTTTGTCAAAAAACAAGTGCCCATGGTTATTATAATTTTCTTCAATGGGGTTTTTGTGCATGCCAAAGTTTAGATTTAGGGTTGAAGGTTTGTGATCAGAGTTAGGCTCATGATAATTTAAAGGGTCAAAATTTACTATTTGGTTCTATACAGTGATATCAGATATCACATAATACATGACACTACTACCCAAACCATGAATACAAGTAACTTGATTGGATTTTGACCACTTCATTAAACTGTTGCAAATTATTAGATCTTGAGAACTATAGATCTTGATTAGTTGGGTACCAATCAAATTCTTGGTCTGGTCTTCAAAGTTTATTTTGTATCTGTTAGCTAAAACAAGGTCCTCATCTAGCCATAGATGATTAGGGTTGAAATCATTTCTTAAAAGAATATCTTGATTAGTTGCAGTGGTAGCATTAAAGTATCCTAGCAGGATGATACTACCTTCATTTCTTAGACAGTAAATATCTTGTTCTAAGTTATTGTAGGGACAATTTTTATCAAGATCGTTTTTCTTATAAAAGGTAAATTAATAGGCATGAAATAATAGATTTCTATATAAATATTCTTAGCTTTAATGTCTAAAATCCCCATATGTATTGATTGAGAGGGTATATCATATGAAGCCAGATGTGAGGTGAAATATTCTTTTTTTTTGTAACAAGCTATGCCTCCAATCCCTTTGTAGTAGGATTTCTTGTTCCATGCCAACCATAAGAAAATCCTTCTATGACAGGAACCTTAGATTCTTCACACTCCCAAGTTTCAATTAGAAATATAATGTCAATTTCACTAGGGATCGAGCTTAACATAGGACCTTTGCTCCATGGAAATCCATCACAGTTCCAAGAGAGGATCCGAAGTGTCCCAAAATCCTATTTATTATTATGTTTTTGGTCCCTATCTCTACATATAGATTTTCAATTCCTAATTATTTCCCATTTTCCTTCCTTTATAGCTTCTTTTACCATTTGAACTTCCTTAATTGAGCTTGGTCTTATAGAATGAGGTCTTCACTTATAAATATTCATGACCCTTTTAAGCTCAGAGACTTTTTGAGTATGCCATATTTATGGTCATTAGAGCTTACCTTAACACAAATCAACCTATATTTATGTTAATTTATTTTGGCCAGCCTCTTTGCTTCTATGAGGCAAGTTGTTTCAATGTGCAATTTATTTTTTAGTTCTTCTTTTACTATTTCTAGTGTGTCGTCATATTTCTACTATTTTATACCAAAATTATGAGGTTCAAGGCTTTGTTGTTAAGCACATGATCTAACTCTATGATCTTATTCATTTCCTTTTTGATGGGTTTGATATCCAATTTTCTTTCCAAACTATTTAGGGCCAAATTGTTAGTTAGCTTTTCTTCTAGGTCTTTAATCTTGTCCCTCATATATGATTTTCTTCGACATGTCTTTCTTAGCTTGATAGTTTCTTTTCTTAGTTTTTTTTTTTCCATTTCTTGTAATCTAACCTCCATTTTCTGCAACCAAGTCTCCAAGCATAATATTCGATTGTCTATTTGTGTCTAATTTAGATTGTCTTCTAAGGATCTAAAATTATTATCAAGCATTATCTATAACTCTGTTTGAAGTTTGACTTCTCTTTGTTCTCTCCTTTCTTCTAATTATTATATATGTTCATAAAGATGATCTACAATTACTTTTCTAGGCCTTCCCTTCAAATTGGTACCTGCGGTGAATTGCTCATATTGAAAAGCAAAAGAAATAAATAAGAATTATAGAAGGAACTTGTGTACCTGATTCATGCCAGGGTTTGAACAGTAGCAAAAACAACTAGAATGGAGCACAAGTATACATCACCACAACCTAGGTATGATTCATCACATATCATCTCAAAAGGAAGTCACCACAAACCAACTCTAATATGTTGTATAGAGATATTTCTAAAGATGTCACACTCATTTTAAATTTCTCGAGGTTTCACACCAAGCCATTGTGGTCTATCATTAGGAAAGAAAGAATTAGTGCATAGAAAACCTGAATCTAAAACCTATAAATATAGAAAAGAAAAATAGTCAAAGACAAAAGAAAGGTTTAACAAATTTCTAAAACCTAAAAACTAGTTTGATGAATCCATTGAAATTAGTTTTTATTTATAAATATTCCAGTCTCTTTTAAATTTAGAGTTTTACTAAGTATGTCATATTTATGGATATTATAGTGTACCTTAAGTAAAATGAATCTATTTTTATGTTCAATTATTTTACCCTATCTTTTTGCTTCTATAAGGCCTGTTGTTTCAATTTGTAATTTGTTTTTTAATTCCTCCTTTAATATTGCTAATGTGTCATCATCTTTCTGTTCTTTTATACAAAAAAATATGATGTTCAAGACTCTCTTATTACGCTCATGGTCTAACTCTATGAGCTTATTCATTTCCTCTTTGATAGGTTTGATATCCAATTTGTGTTCCACACTATTTAGGGCCAAATTGTTAATCAAGTTTTCTTCTAGCTCTTTAATCTTGTCCCTAAGATTGCTATTTTCTTC
>JASDQU010099900.1:348927-359595 GCA_032191745.1 Picea mariana | reverse complement strand
TAGCTTTTCTTCTAGGTCTTTAATCTTGTCCCTCATATATGATTTTCTTCGACATGTCTTTCTTAGCTTGATAGTTTCTTTTCTTAGTTTTTTTTTTTCCATTTCTTGTAATCTAACCTCCATTTTCTGCAACCAAGTCTCCAAGCATAATATTCGATTGTCTATTTGTGTCTAATTTAGATTGTCTTCTAAGGATCTAAAATTATTATCAAGCATTATCTATAACTCTGTTTGAAGTTTGACTTCTCTTTGTTCTCTCCTTTCTTCTAATTATTATATATGTTCATAAAGATGATCTACAATTACTTTTCTAGGCCTTCCCTTCAAATTGGTACCTGCGGTGAATTGCTCATATTGAAAAGCAAAAGAAATAAATAAGAATTATAGAAGGAACTTGTGTACCTGATTCATGCCAGGGTTTGAACAGTAGCAAAAACAACTAGAATGGAGCACAAGTATACATCACCACAACCTAGGTATGATTCATCACATATCATCTCAAAAGGAAGTCACCACAAACCAACTCTAATATGTTGTATAGAGATATTTCTAAAGATGTCACACTCATTTTAAATTTCTCGAGGTTTCACACCAAGCCATTGTGGTCTATCATTAGGAAAGAAAGAATTAGTGCATAGAAAACCTGAATCTAAAACCTATAAATATAGAAAAGAAAAATAGTCAAAGACAAAAGAAAGGTTTAACAAATTTCTAAAACCTAAAAACTAGTTTGATGAATCCATTGAAATTAGTTTTTATTTATAAATATTCCAGTCTCTTTTAAATTTAGAGTTTTACTAAGTATGTCATATTTATGGATATTATAGTGTACCTTAAGTAAAATGAATCTATTTTTATGTTCAATTATTTTACCCTATCTTTTTGCTTCTATAAGGCCTGTTGTTTCAATTTGTAATTTGTTTTTTAATTCCTCCTTTAATATTGCTAATGTGTCATCATCTTTCTGTTCTTTTATACAAAAAAATATGATGTTCAAGACTCTCTTATTACGCTCATGGTCTAACTCTATGAGCTTATTCATTTCCTCTTTGATAGGTTTGATATCCAATTTGTGTTCCACACTATTTAGGGCCAAATTGTTAATCAAGTTTTCTTCTAGCTCTTTAATCTTGTCCCTAAGATTGCTATTTTCTTCTACCTCTTCTCCTTGATTGTTTTTGTTCTTGGTTGCTTTTTATATTTTTTGTAATATAGCCTCCATTTTATGCACCTAAGTCTCAAACCCTAATAGTTCATTGTATATCTGTCTATGAATATTATCTTCTAAGGATCTAAATTTATTATCAAGCATTACTCACTTTGAAGCATTGCTACTAACTCACTTTGAAGTTTGGCTTCTCTCTCTTCTCTACATTTTTATATTGATTCTATATATTTATGTAGACTATCTAGGGTTACTTTGTTAGGCCTTCCTTCGTTAGATTTAGGTATCAATGGTGTATTACTCATATTGAAAAGAAAAAAAAAAAAATAAGAAACTTGTGCACCTCATTCAGGGTAGGGTTTGAATAGTCACAAACGAGATTTAGTTACTGTGGATAAGATTTACTGGAGACCAGATTCACCATACACCTACATTTAATTTAGTTATGGTAGATAATATTTACCGCAGGTCAAATCCATTGTAGACTTGCATAATGTATTCACCACATCATACACCTGCATTTAATTTAGTTACGATAGATCATATTTACCGCAGACCAAATCCATCGTAGACCTGCATAATGTATTCACCACATCAATTCACCATAGAGATAAGATTCATGGTAAAGATATATTCTTGTTTTAATTCTATGATTATGTATTCACAGCTGAGATAATATTCACCATAGAGATCAAATAAAACAATATATTTATCTTTTAATATTGATATATTTAATATAAGGAAATTTAGTTTCTAAGGGACTTGCAGTCATGATGTAATGTGGGAACCCAACTTTTGTTGATCTTCCAACCATCATCACGATTAATATTGTTAGCATTCTTTTCATGTCATTAGCTTCTCTAAATTTGCTTTTTGAGTAGTGGTCAATATTGACTAGAACTTTAGTCTCTTCAATGCAAATATGGTGCTTGGTCTTTTTCGAATGATCATCCAATGTTGAGGAATGAATTTGGTTACAATTTATGTCCGCTACATGTTCCCGTAACTTGATGTTAATGGAACAACCATTTTCACTAATATAGACCTTCCCACAAGAACACGAGATCTTGTAAACACCTTCTCACTGCCTTGGATCAATGGAATCCTTAACAGATTTCATGGATTTCCTTATCATTATTAGGGGTTTAAATGTTTTCCCCATATTCTTCTTTCTAATAATCCTAGCAACTTTGTTGGTAATTCCATGAAAATATGGAAGGGAAACTTTAGAGGTGTTTTAAGATTGATCATTATTATTATGACGTTCTTTAGACGCATTTTGGAAAGCCCACAAGGCTTGGTGTTTTTGTGTATCGATTATCCTTTAAAATATTGAGGAGATGGAGTTTCTCTTCTCCCAAATGCTCATCATTGGAGATCCTTAAAAATCCTTGTTATTAAAATTTTAAAGACCCCTAATTTTTATGGGGATGGTGATGAGTACTGACCTGCAGATATTGTTCCATGTAGATTTTCTTCCTCAATACTTTATGCACCATGGATATAATTCACTGCTAGAATATAATAAAGGGATGTATTATATCGGACCAAAATCATCATGCCCTAGATCCGCCGTAGACCATACCAGAATTATATCCCCACCATACCCAAATCCACCGCAGATATAAATCACCGCATAATTACCGCAGGTATAAGTCCGCATGCATAAATCACCATACCCAAATCCACCGCAGATATAAATCACCGCAGCTATAAGTCCGCATGCATAAATCACTGCATAATTACCTACATGTATAAATCACTGCATGTATAATCCGTAGGTATAAATCCACAACTATATATAATTGCCTTATATGTCACGAGTATAAATCCACAAGTCTATAAAAATGCCCTACAAAAACTTTAGCAAATTAATAAAAAGTGAAAAATGGTTGACTGGAAATTGAAATGTATGGTGCATTCACACTTGGTTGGGTTGATTGAGTTTCTTGTATGAACTTTATTATTTTTTAAACTATTTTAGCTCATTGCACCTACACTTTTTCTCCATCTTCCTTCAGCTTATTACGTTATAAAATGTTTGCACTATGAGAAAGCATTTCACGTCATTTATTTTAATAAATTAAAACGTGTCATCCCTTTCATATCATTTCGTCCATTGAATTAATTACAGCATTCCATTATACAAATTACATCATAAAACATCATGTAATCCAACATCAATGCATACTTCAATGAGCCTCTCACCATACATTTTGACGTGAGCTTTTCACTCTACATTTCATCGTCCATCCCTTTGTCATTTGTTGTGTCCCTCATATCATAGTAGATCTCACTGCTTGGGAATGAGATGCATGTGAAGTCCGTAGTTAGGTTGTATTGTAGGTCATAGTTGGGCTAGTCTTGCACTACATAGATGAGTTAAATGTCTTACAATTTGAACACAATGTGGGAATGAGGTATCAAGGATTTTCTAGTAATTTTACTTTGTACAAATATTTCATTTATTCTCTTCATTGTGGATTAAGTTTATTGATTATTTACTTACATACATAGATTTTACTTCATCACTCAAAAACTGCTATCGGTTATGATCAAATATCCTGTCCACACATTAATAAAATAAAATAACAATTAGATTCCTTTGGTAACACAGGGAAGAGCTTCAAACAAGAGATGCATATGAATTATGACAATTTTAGACTCTAAAATGTCATAAGAACAACCTGAATGCATGAAGAATGTGCATAATGACATTATAAGAAAACTGTTGAATCTTAGGCCAGTGTCATACATAGAGCTACACAAATTAATCATTAGTTAATAATTTACTTGCGTTGATAGATGGATAGAATGACTTACTAGAGCGGCTTCAAATATTTTGGCGACGGGGGCTTGTGGATGTTGTAGGGTGACATCTTGGAAATGGAATACAAATTTGTAGCCCTATAGTGCACGACACAATGACCAACAAACAAAGCAAAACCCAAGTGGTTATGGAACACTCTCTTCTCCTCTTCCACCACTAGAATAACATACACCCTAAATAAAATCTATATGAATAGGTAATGCAAGACAATATATATGGAGGAGGTGGGACATATGCTACGTGTTATCATTCTCCTTCAACTGGTTCATTCCCATTCTAGTTGTCAATCACTTTCGATTGCATTATTTCCAACCAATAATACCCTCTTAACATCCTTTGAACTACTTGCTCTTTGTCATGTAGACACATAATGGCACATGGTATGGGAAACAATGTTCTTAATCAAACGAACCATATTACTTTGTTGGAACATGTGTGTCATACAACTTGTAGATGTGCAAAAGAGAAAATATGTCAATAAATACTAAGCAGTAGCAGGGAACAAATGTTGAACAATGGTAGGCGATGAATGTTGAACAATAATAGTTGACCAATTAATTGTCAGTGGTTTCCAACATGTAGAATTGGAAAACCATAAATGGTTTATGGTTTATGGTTTATTGTGCCTATTTATTGAGTGATTTGGCATGAGTAATTGAGAGAGAGATTTTTTAACTTACAGTTATGTTGCCAAAACTTTTCCCTAACTTTTATGTTGCCAGACACTCGCATTGACAGCACTGAGAATTTGTAATGTATTGTAACTATTTATTAGTTGTTGAATAATACAATGAGTGTGATTTGGAGAGTGGGGTTTTTCTCCTGAAATGGTTTTCACCCGGGAATCATGTTGTTTAATGATTACATATGTTTCTATTTTGTTCATTACTCTAATTGTGTTTATTTAGTTTTTTGCACATTCTTCTCTCATTGGCTAATATATGAAGAATATTTATCAATTGTCATTCATTTTAATTGGTATCAGATCTTGATCACCTCAGATCCAAGGTGATAGGGACAAGGTTTTTGATCTAATATTGGCTTTATTAAGATCTCGTGTAGAAGAAAATATCAATATAGGGAAATGGTGAGCACTTCTAGACTAAAAATGTACAAGTTTAAATGTCACCAACTTTGAGCTACTGAAGTTAAGATGGAGGATTTTCTCATAGATCGTTGATGCAGGAGCGTTTTACCTCCAAATGTTTACTTGTTGACTAGGCCTAAGTGGTCTTTGAATTTACTAAGGGAGTGGGTTCCCTAAGCTTTAATTAATGTAAATCATATGTTTGATTGAGTTTTAGAAGTCTTGTATAAGATATGGGTTACTTGAGTTGAGATTATTTGTGATTGAATCTGCCTTGGTTTAGCAGGTCTCGAAGGAATGGAAATATAGAACCTAGGGGTAAAGAGAGATTTTAGGAGCAGTTGAGGATTTTTTGGATCTAAAGGATCTTAGAGATTTATTGAGTGAGGATTTCTAGGATCTAAACCAAATCCTGGTGTCAGAATCCTTTAATTTTAAATGTTGTAAGCCTACATGAAGAGGGTGGTTCGAGGTAGAGAGAAGGAGGAGAATAAGATCAGGTGTAAGAGGCCAGGTGTGGACCAAGGCAAAAAAGAGGAAAAATTAAAGAAAACAAGGCTAGAAGACTGAAAGTCTTGTGTAATTTTGTTGGATTAATGAGAGGGGGGTGAATCAATAATAGAGCAATTTAATCCTTTTTAACCATAAAATGAAAGTGTTCTATCAATGTAGTATTATCATCCAATAGTTTAAGAGTAAATAAACAATAAAAAAATGAGTAGTCATACACATACACAGTACATCAATGTTTTTATGTGGAAACCCAAAGCGAGAGAAAACCACTAAATGATTTTCTTATATGTCTTTAAGAATTACATTCATTGGAAACACCAAATTCCTTTGTTTTCCAGCTACAACTGGAAGGAGGCCCCAACCACCTAGTTTCTCAGGCTACAACCTGAGGGAAGCTCCAACTCTCCAATTCTTTGGCTACAACCAGAAGGAGGCTATAACCCTCTATGTTCTTCGGCTATAACCGGAAGGTGGCTACAACCACCTATCCTTGCCCCATCCAACCGTCCTGTTGTAGAAGTAGAATGATAGAACCATTGTCACACTATCACTGTGAAATATACTGTTTTAAATCTGTACCAATCAACCTGCACCAAACAACCTGTAACAACTTGTAATCAACATGTACCATAAACAAGTGCATCAACCATGCACCAACTTGTACCTCAACCTGTACCAACAACGAGTGCATCAACCATGCACCAAATATGTACCAATCATGTATCAAATACACATAAACTATGATTCTTCAAGATGTGCCAACATCATCAACTATACACCTCGTGTATGTGCCAATTCATCAACTACTTGTTTCAACCATGTACCCAACATGTACCTCAAGCAAAAGCCCTCATCAATTTTATCATCCAAATCTGATTTATAACTCTGTAATAGACCTAGTGTATATGATTACATACCTGCAAACCTTCCTTAACTTTAACAACAAGAGACTAGAATTTTCATCAAACTTTATTTTAGTCTCACATGACTAATTTTGGATTAGTCAACAACCCTAACTTGAAATAATCATAACTATGTACCTGTAATGAATAAAGATATGAAAATAGAACACAATGTTCTTCAGTGTCTTTTATGCAATTCCTCCATGTTTCACTGCTTGGAACCTCTTAGAAAAAGAGTTATAGAAAAAATGGCATACCTTATTGAAATCTGGTTTATTCTAGAGAGAGAACTTGTAGAGTGTGCCCCGCACAAACTGTTTGTTGTATGGATATGAAAATGGTACACATAATACTACAAAATGTACTCTACCCAATAGATTTTGTCTTACTGAATTTGGATATGTTATGAAGAAGTTATCACGTTTTTACCCGAAACACCCATTTTAGACTAGTTTCAGGACTAGCCACAAACCCTATTTTCCACAGAGTGTAACTCCAAAAATACAACGAACCAGAAACTGGAATTTTTATCATAACTACTTAGATATGTTTCCTGAATGGCCTCCATATTTTGTGGTCTGAATCATTCTAGAAAAAATGTTATTGCAAAAATGTTGAGATGACCTGTAAATAACATACCTTAGAAAGCATCATCAAAAGAATTTATCCTCCCTTGAATTTCGGCCTTCTTTACTTCACCTTCCCTCTGAAATTCGCCTTAGATATCCTTTGGTTACCTCAGTCACTTGTATATATTCAATATGCTCAAGTGTGATTAAAATGAGAGACCCTTTCTTCTTATTTATACTTTTATGTAGCTTCCTCAAGGGATTACCTTCTAACCATCTTAAACCACTTTCCTTATTTTAGGGCTAACCCACTTCTGACTACTTGTCCACTTAGTAATTTCTGCATTAACTTTATTATTTAAATAATTTCTTTTGTATCCACTTTGAATTATAGTACACTCATCACTTCACTTTATTGTTTAAATAATTTCTTCTTTGCAACCACTTTGACTACTTTGACCTTTTGGGGCTTCTAGATGACTCATGAGGGTTCTCCAACTTCACATGGCCATAAATCTCTAACCTCGAGGAGTTATGTAACGTTCCACATACCACCGGAAATGGAATTACATGTACTATCCATCTAGAATAGTCTTACCTTCAAATATATTAAAACTCATACCATTATACATCAAACAAACTTGGGTCCATTACTCAAACCTTTGTGCTACCAAAATTCTCTACTGGACTTTCTTCAAGGGTTGACATCAATGACAACCAACCCAAATAATCAACAATATCCCCCTTTGGCATTGATGGAAGCACCCTAATGCAATACTAAAGTCATATCACTTATGCTGCCCCTGTGACCATCGATCCCCCTGGAACCATGCCTCTGTGCTCTTTCTCCAATCATTTGCCTTTGCATCTAATAAATATCTTCCCCTTTGTCATCAATGGAAAAGGTATCTTTCCATCCGGGGCTGCTCCCCCTGATTGAACTCTTCCTGAAACTGTTCTCCCAACTTAAACTATCCTCTTTATGGTGCTTCCTCATATAAATCTAAGACATATAAGATAAGCATTCAAAAACATTCATTTTGGAGTAGAAATTACTTCGAGTCTCAGGCGAAGGTACTCAAAGGCTTCCCTTGGAAGCGGTTTTGTAAATATGTCTGCCACTTGTTCTTTTGTGCCCACATATTCAACTCTGATGTTCTTTCCTGCAACTTGTTCCCATAAAAAGTGATACTTGATTGAAATGTGCTTTGTCTTGAAATGAATCACTAGATTATTTGAGATACTGATGGCGCTTGTATTATCACAATAGATTGGAATGGGCTCATCATACTCAACCTATATATTTGCGAAAGTTTTTTTCATCCATAGAACCTATGTACAACATCTTACTGCTGCAATATATTCTGCTTCAGATGTAGATAAGGATATTGATGATTGTTTCTTGCTTAGCCAAGATACTAAACATTCACCCAAGTAGAATGTTTCTCCACTGGTTCTTCATCGGTCATCAATGCAACTTGCCCAATCTTCATCTGTGTAGGAAATAAGTGATAGATCCTTTCGTTTTGGATACCATAATCCAAACTCTTTTGTTCCTTTGAGATATCTGAAATTCCTCTTCACTGCTAATACATGTGATTCCTTTGGTGTTGCTTGAAATCATGCCACCTGTCCAACTACCTACATTACATCTGGTCTGGATGTTGTAACATATAGTAAGCTATCAATCATTGACCTGTATTTCCTCTGGTATGTAGACTTTGACTCATCATATTTCCTCAACTTGCAACTGGTTTGCATAGTAGTGGTAACTAGTTTGCAATCTTCCATTCTGAATCTCTTTAGCATTTCTTTGATATACTTCGTTTGAGAAATAAAAATTTCTTGGTTGCTTTGACGTATCTGAAGACCCAGAAAAAAGGATAGTTCTCCGAGTAATGACATTTCAAATTCATTCTTTATATCCTTTGCAAATTTATGGCTTAACCTGTCATCAATACTTACAAAAGTAATATCGTCAACATAAACTTCAATTAATAAAATACTATCTTGAGTTACCTTGATGTAGAAGTTGTTGTCTGCACCTCCTTTTCTAAACCCTGCCCGATGTATATATTTATCCAGTCTAGAGTACCATGCTCTAGGATCCTATTTTAGACCATACAATGCCTTCTTCAATTTACACACATAATCTGCATTTTCTGACAACTGAAATCCTTTTGGTTGTTCAATGTAGACTTCTTCTTCAAGTTCCCTGTTTAGAAAAACTGATTTCATGTCCATCTGATACACTTTAATATTCTTGTAGCATGCATAAGCTAAAACAAATTAGATTACTTCCATTATGGAAACTAGGGAAAATGTCTCTTCAAAGTCGATTCCTTCAACTTGTGTGTATCCTTTACATACCAATCTAGCTTGGTTCCTTGTAACTTGTCCATCTTCATTCAATTTATTTCTGAAAACCAACTTTGTGCCAATCACATTCTTATTCTTTGGTCTTGGAACCAATTCCCAAGTGTCATTCTTCTCTATTTGATCCAATTCTTTATCCATGGCCTTATTCCAGAATTCGTCCTTGCTGACCTCTTCAAAACTGCTTGGTTCAATCGTAGATAAGAGTTTTGGGTGTGTTTGTTTTGGTGAACGAATTCTTCTTCTATCCTCAACTCCTGCATCTTTGTTTCCGATAATTTGATCTGAAGGATGATTATTCTATACTCGTTTGCTAGGTGTCTTTGGAGGAACTTGTTGAAATTTCTTTTCTACTTCTGTTTGATCCTCTTCATCTTCCCCTCCTACTTCTACTTCATCTTCTGCTTCTTCTTCGTAAGGCTATTCCATTGATTCATTTTCTTCTTCCTTTAATTTACGTCCACCTGTTTCATCAATTGTTACATTGATACTTTCCTCAACTTTGTTCAACCTCAGATTGTAACAATTGTATACTTTCCTTGTACTTGAGTAATCAACAAGTACCTCTTTGTCCACACGAGATTCAAACTTTCCCATTCTTCCATATTCTCTTTTGATGTAGCATTTGCTTCCAAATACTCTGAAGTGGTTCACATTTGTTGGTCTTCCTTTTCATAGCTCGTAGGGTTTTTTGTCATTGTTGTTTCTGAGCATTACTCTATTTTGAATGTGAATTGTTGTATGCACTGCATGTGTTCAAAAAATGTCTGTCAATTTTGATTCCATTAGCATTGTTCAAGCCATTCCTATACTATCAAGTTCTTTCTTTCTACAACTCCATTCTATTGAGGAGTCCTAGCAACGAATAATTTCTTTTTTATTCCACGCCTGCTGCAGTAGTCCATAAATTCCTTTGAAGTGAACTCTCCTCCATTATCATATCTCAAACATTTGATTTTTGAATCCATTTCATTTTCAACTATTTCCTTGTAGACCTTGAAGTTTTCAAAAGCTTCTGACTTATTCCTGAGAAAAAAAACTGCAGTCATTCTTGTATAATCATCAACTAATAACATAAATTATTTCTTAGCTTTTAAACCCTTTGTTGTAGTTGGTCCAACTAGATCAACATGCACAATTTCCAGTGGTCTTGTTATTGAATATTCCTTTGATTTGAACCTGGTCTTTGTTTGCTTTCCTTGTTGACAATGCTTGCATAAAGTGTT
>JASDQU010099900.1:326307-338905 GCA_032191745.1 Picea mariana | reverse complement strand
TGTATCCACTTTGACTTATAGTACACTCATCACTTCACTTTATTATTTAAATAATTTCTTCTTTGCAACCACTTTGACTATTTTGACCTTTTGGGGCTTCTATTTGACTCATGAGGGTTCTCAAACTTCACATGGCCATAAATCTCTAACCGTGAGGAGTGATGTGGCATTCCAAATACCACCGAAAATGGCATGACATGTACTATCCATCTAGAATAGTATTACCTTCAAATATATTAAAACTCATACCGTTATACATTAAACAAACTTGGGTCCATTACCCAAACCTTTGTGCTACTAGAATTCACTACTAGACTTTCTTCAAGGGTTGACATCAATGACAACCAACCCAAATAATCAACAAATTTCATGTACAATAATTCATGAATAGAATTGTGTGTGTTGATGGGTTCTCCATGTCATTACGATATTGGATGTCTTATTGTTTATTGATGTCTCTATATTGAGTGATAGAAAGTTAAGATCATACATTGCAAGTTTGTGCACAGGTTTCAGGGTTGCATTGTGAAAAGAAACCATTGTTCAAGGAGAAGGAACATAAACCGTTAGATCCCTATTAGGACTCATATTGACCATCATATTGAAGGTCATACATGCAAGAAAGAGGGACTAAGGAATAGTTTCGATTGTCGATCACAATTGGATCAATGATCCATATCATATCATACGGGGAAAGTTTGCGACCCTTGGATCGAGAGGCATAGTGAATTGTGACCATTGATTGAGTACCAATCTACTCATTTGTGTATTTGAGTCTGAACAACTATGATTAGAGAACCCCACAGATCGACGACTCATGTTGATCATCTATCAGAGTCCGAGAAGGGGAGATAGCATGCTTTTCAAAGTCTTTATATCGGATTTATTGTCAGAACTTAACTCTGATACCAATATTATGAGAGGGAAGATCCACCATCCATCAGCGTAGATCATCGAGGAAGATCTATTGTCCATTGGAAAGGGGAATCAATGAATTAGATTGTTCATGGATCAAGTTTGATCACAACAGTTTTACGTAGAGGAGAAATAAGGATCGCCCATCGTATGATGATCAATGATGGAGATTGAAAGGGGATGAGTATGACCAACGGTTATATTTGATTGGAGTAGGGAGATTGATAATTTTGGAAGAGACTCATGGCAGGTTGCATAGTGACACATGGCAACTAAAGAGGTTGGGACTGATGGTATCATCAAATGAGGGGTGGACATGTGGAAATGAGGTGGATGAAGAAGTGAGCGACACGTGGTGATTGGATCCATGAGTAAGAGGTTGACACATGACACCCACGTAAGGGTTCCATAGTTAATATCTAGTGCAATAGAGACAAAGATGAATGGAAGGTGACTCTGAGATCCATAGCTAATGAATGGTGGAGATCATTAAGAGATTCAGAGTTCAAGGTGGAGGCATCGGCGTGGATTTTTTTGGAGTGCTATATTCTGAAAGAGTCCGACAACGAACTTCGATAGAAAGAGACGTGAAAGTAAATCTAGACCATCCATCGGGATAAGTCCAAAATCTAGATCAACCATCCATCAAAGCGATCGTTCCGAGTTTGTTCTGATACAATGATAAAAAGGTATTGACAAAAGGCATCAAAGGAATATTCCTTCATCTTGGTTGATGAATGTAGGAGAAATATAACCGTCTGCTTGAGAGAATATTAACGATGAAGAGTGAAGGTTTATTAATCCTAGACTGAGATGAGCACCTCATTCGCAGTAAAGTTCACATGGAGTTGGGTCGTGGATTTGAATGCTTAGGTTTGAAGCACCTAGTTATGAGTAAAGTAATATGGTAAAGGGGCCTAGCTTGAGAAGGACTAACGTGGCTAGTGATTGAAGTTCAGCTTGCAGTTATGAACTGAGGTCTTATGAGAAAAGCACTTGATCACGAAGTGACTAAAATTATGGTGCATAATAGGGTAATTGCATAACTTTGTTAAATAGGTTTTGGGCCTGTCAATTAGGTTTGAAGTAACTCAGAGGCCAGAGCTGAGAAGACTTTAAGTTACATTTCTGCACTTGTGGGAAAACTAGGCCTGGAGGTCATCATTTTTGGTATCAGAGTGAGTTATGCTCTTTGAAAATATGTGAGGGATATAGAGAAGGAGACAAAGTTAAATGTAAAAACTTGTAGATTGTATATTTGTGCAGATAGGATGAAAACGAAATTGGATATATAATTCCTTAGTGGAGAATTGGGGACATTCCAGTCAAGAATCATAATTGAGAGAAGATACCAAGAAGACAAGATGTTGAATAGATCTTGCAGGGAATGGTTAATATTTTATGATTTGAATAACTTTGGTTATGAAGACTTTCAGATTGCACATAGTAGAGAAAGATTGATAGAAACATTACAACCTAAGGAGCTATGATGCATAGCATGTGGAGCTCTTAGAGGATAAAGAGAAGCTTGTGGAAAAGAACCTTAACCAGTTTCAAATGAGGTTGGAAGAAAATAAGGAGGACACGAGATGTTCTCATAGAAAATTGAGTAGGTGTAACACCCCTATTTCCCCCAACTTGTAAATATAACTATAACTTTCCAAAAGACTGTGGGCAGACTGAATATGTGTGGATGTTGGAATTGATGATCCTTTTTGTTATAAAAGGTAATGTATGTATTTATGTTATTAAATAAAATGGATAGTGTTGCATAACTGCTGAAGAGGTTTTCCATGGTAGATCATGATGCATGAGAGAGATGGTGAGGGGAACCAAAAATGGTTGAGATGACCCCGACTAGACCAATACCTCACTAGATTTAAATTATTTAGACCCAAAACAATCCTCTAAGCCAGAAATAAATTACCAGTCAGGATGGTAGTTGGGAAGTCCTTCTCAAGAGTCAATGAGGAGATGGGAAGAGTACCCATTCGAAAAAATTTCTGACTTGAATACGAAATGAGGATTCAGACCCACACAATCTTGCTGAGGAAGGAAAGAAAAGAAGGGAATTTGTGGGAAGAGGGGGATTGCGAAGAGGATGAGTCAAGAGACCATTCTCCATGAAGGAGAAGAGTGCATGAAACTCTCTGGTTATGAAGAGAAATAAAAAACAAGCTTGCTCTGGGTGCAAGAAGTTGCTATAAGCGTTTTCAGTCCAAGATTATAAATGGGGTTGCAGAGAAGACAAGTGACTGAGGAAGTAATCATTATAGGCCCCCTTGCTTGGTGGAGAGAAAACTGTTTTTCCAAGTTCCCATGGGAGGAGGAGAGTGGCCTCTGCCTCTGACGATCGTTGAACAAGAAGGAAGTGTCTCTCTCTGAGGATCATGATCTAGCTAGGGGTGGCCAATGATAAATCCATCCAGGAGTGGTTGTGCCTATGGTTGGGTCGAAATGGGCACCCCTCTCGGTAGTTGCTTCACTATCTGGTTTTCTGATAAGTATTCTTATATCCTATGTACTGGAATTGAAATGATGGTTGAATGCCTGTGTCTATGACTAAAATTTGCATTGTATGATTAATGTAGAAATGCTTATTCTTTTTCTGTGAACCCTTGCATTTGAATGGTTTCTATTTTCCTCATCTTAGTAGCTGGAGAGCTATGAGACGTGGGTCTTCAAATGAATTTAGGAATACGTTTACGATTTATGTACTGGTTGGAAAATCCTTAAGGGAATTTTCCCAATGTTGATTTTATAACGTAAAAGTCGGGGTAGACTTCGCTAGAACACCTCAGTCTTGTCAACCCCTCAAATTCATCTTTGCGGGTTATTAAATTAGGGCTCCATGGAGGGAGGGCTCCTCCTTCAAACCATTTGTTTGTGCGATTGAGGGTTCAGGTCCACAGCCCTAACCAAATCACGACTAAAAGTTGAGCGTGCGACCTCGAGACTTGTCAGAGGATCCATATGACCAGGACCTTGGAACCCTTCGCTAGGTCAAAAAGGAGCTAAGCTATTTTGGCTTCGGAACTTCGAGAGTTCGTAGCTCTGGGATGTTATGACTTTACAAAATTAGAAACCAACCAAAGGCAACCCATTGGTGCGGTTACCGGTGAGGTTGATCGACATCTGGCGGTTTCCTAATCCGTGACTGTGGGAACTGTCCCATCGTTAAACCCTGATACACTTCTCAATCGCGAAGCGACAAAAACCTTAGATCTAAGGACATTCAAGATCTTCCCTGACTGTTGGATCTACGTCGTGGTTAGTCCGACATTGACCACTTCGGGTGAAAAGGAGTGTTAAACGTGCAGAACCCCTGAACACCGAACTCATGAAGTGATGAGAACCGTAGATCTGAGGACATTTGGGATCTTCCCTGGCCGTTGGATCTATGTCGCGGTTAGTCCGACATTGAACACTCCGGGTGAAAAGGAGTGTTAAATGGGAAGAACCCCTAAATTTCAAATTTGCAAAGTGACGAGAACCATAGATTCGAGGACATTAAGTATCTTCCCTGATCGTTGGATCTATGTTGTGGTCAGTCTGGCGTTGACCACTCTAAGTAAAAAGGAGTGTTAAACGGGTGGAAACCCCGAACATTGAACTCACAAAGTGATGAGAACCTTCGATCTAAGGATTCTTCTGGATCTCTCCTGACTGTTGGATCTAGACCGTGGTCAACCCGTCGTTGACCACTCTTGTAATACCGTTGTTTTTCCCAGCTTGTAATTAATGATCAATTATGATCACCATTCTATGGCATGGGAACAATGTAAATGTATTATTGTTTGATTTTCCAATAACTGACTGTGAGGGTGAAGCCTTGAAGTACTGGCCATGATATCACTCTAGGAAAGAGTGAGGAAAATGCAGAGAGGGTTCATTAGTTCAAATGACCCAAATTCACTTCTTCTGAGATAATAAGCCTCATCCAGATCCCAAGGAGAGGAATCAATAAATGAAGGAAGGACTGGTGTTTGGATAATCAACCACCCCCATGAATGGAAGCATAGTCTGACTGAGGATATATGATACTATTAGCCCAAAGTACCATAGAGTCATGTAGACCTAGACTGAACCAAGTTTCCTTTTGACATAGGGAACATGATAGGTCCATAACCTTCCTGAGGAGGAGACGAGAGAAGACACACGAGAAGAGAGAGGGCATGAGGCTTTGCAGCTGAGAAGAGGATCTGAAAACTTGATAATCTGTTTTGGTTACTGGAGAAAATAGGAGAAAAGATCTCTGAGAACTTACAGAAGAGTGCGAATTGAGCATGAGACTATAAGCTTGATGTTGAGGAGGCATCTTATAAACCTCACAGAGACCGTGACTGAGAAGAAATCCCTGAGAAACTGTGAAATTTCCCTAATGATATCATGGCTTTGCACGGGGGTGGCCAGAGTGCTAAGAGTGAATACCTCTAAGCCTATGGTTGGGTGGAAAGGCACACACCCACAGTCAGTTCATTGGATACAATATGAAATAGATAAGTATTCTCGTATCATGTATATTTTAACTGTAATTGTAAATTAAAGTTGGATATCCTATAAATGTTTGAGGTATGTGCATGTTTGCTTGATGATTAGACTGCGTCCCTTTATCTTTGCTTGATCGTGCATTTAATAAAGTAAGGAACTATATGGTTTGTGCATGTAAATTATCGATCCCTGTAGTGGCTCAAGTTTAAGAATATGAACTGTGAGTTCGTCGACCTTGGGAATAGTTTCTTGTATGCATGTCAACCCTTCCAGTTGTTTTGAGTCTCCTGGGAGAAGGAGTCTATTAAGCTTAGGAGAAAGAGTGCAAAGCACGCACCAATGCCTAATTCTTTCAAAACTGATGAAGCTGATGAAGGATATCGAGATTTAAGTCTTGAAAGGGAAGATCCTTTCATTTGGAGGACAAGCAGAAGAGATCCATTCGGGAGAATCCAAGGTCTGTCACGACCGTTGGATTTGGAGAAGGAGTGTAGGTGTTAACTCATCGACTCCTTAAGTCTTCGCAAGTTTGGAGAAATTGTGTATTTGTTGTAAGGGAGACAGATCCTTTGAAGTCCATTGGAAGGGACACATGTCGCTAGATCCCAGGGTTTAGAGAGTGTCACTTCAACAGTTTTGAGTCGTTGTGTTAACGAGAAGAGGAACTCTTGAAGAGATGAAGATTGAAGTCTTGAATCCATGACAACCGTAGATATGTGGGTCTACATGGATAGACCCTGACCGTCAGATTTAGCCTAAGGTCATCCCAATGATAACTAACTCTGGGAGTCATCAGAGGTTTGCATAGAAAAAATCTTGAATCTCGAATTCCCGAAGTAACGAGAGCCGTAGATCTATGGGTCTACATGGTTGGATCTTGACCATGAGATCTGAGGGATGTTATAAGACTATCAGTCCAAAATGACATGGTCCAGCGATATCATTATAGGTCCATTAACACGTGGCATGTGTCACCCACTGAAGGGGGCACATGTCCTCTCTTCCTTTCCACGTGTCGTATCTATAAATTACTCGTTTGGTCCACATGGCTGGAGATCTCGTAGTCTGGGGACTTGACACTCTGAAGGAACTTATCCAAGAGTATTCAAAGTGTGAAGAATCTTGAAGTCGTGAACGACGAAGTAAATATCAGTCGTTGACAGGTAGGGGATGCGTGGCGCCAGATACTTTAGTCCTAAGACTTGCCACTCCGGGGGATTTTAGGTGTGGTGTGTCGATAAGATACAGAGTTACAAATTAACGAGAGTCATTGATCTGAGGGAGCTTCAGGACTGCTCATGACCGTTGGATCTACTCCATGGTAAATTTGGCTTTAACATACTCGAGAGTAGGGAGAGGATTACACCATGAAACCCCCGAATGCTAAATTTTTGAAGCGACGAAGGTCGTAGATCTCAAGGTCTACGTGGATGCATCTTGACCGTGATATCAGAGGGTTTGGAAGGATGTCAGCCCGAGGTGATGTGGCATGATGATGTCACCTAGGGTGATGTGGACCCATGATTAACATGCCACGTGTCACCTAGATATGGCTGATTTATAGACCCCTTATGCCTATTAGAACATGACACATGTCACCCCCCTAATGAGGACATGTGTCACCCCTGGCCCTCGTCGCGTATCATTTTCTAGTTCGTGACTGCCTGACCAATGTGGTTGGTGATGTGTCCGGGACTTCGAGAGTCTGGATAACTTCGGGAGTTCAAAATATTTGGGCATAGTATGGTAAAGGAATGTTCAACGACAATCGTCGATCATCGAACATCGAACGTTCAACAACGATCATCGATTTTCGAACGATCGAAATGATCAACATCGATTTCTAATTTTCGAACCTCGAAAAAGGGATGTTCAGTGTAAAACGCCGAACGCTGATCATTGAATGGCTTAGGCCACATGGCGAGGTTTCAAGACTTCGAGGAGTGAGAAAAAGGGGCATTCAATGCCGAATGCTGAAGACCCCAGCTAATAATTTTAACATTGGGAGGAAATAACTTGCAGACCAGAGCTCAGATTTTAGTGCAGAGGCGATCATTAGAAAGCTCATGGCGAGTAGTAGCTAATTAAGACCTTAGAGGGATGATTCGAGATGATTAGAGTAAACAAAAATTTGATGCCCCATCCCTAGAAAGGGTATTTAGGGGTTGGGTGTGTTATAACTCCAAGAGTAAAGAGGAAATTACACAACGAAGCCCATGAATGCAGAAGTCGTGAAGCAACAAAGCCCATAGATCTATGGATCTAAATGGACCCATCTTGACCGTGGGATATAAGGGGTATTGGGAGGTTGTTGGTGAAATTTCAAACTTCGGATCTCCAAGAGATTTTGTAGGTAGGAGAGTCTAGAGGCTCTTGGAGGTTGTCCATCCGGAGTGACATGGCATGCTGATGTCACTTAGGGTGGCGTGGACCCATGTTCGGCATGCCACGTGTCACCTTGATTCCTTCTTTTTACAGACCTTATATTCCAATTGGAACGTGACACGTGTCTCTCATTGATGGGGCTACATTTCATCTCTTCCCCTTGCCACGTGTCAACCCCATGTACATTTCTCGCTTGGCCCAATAACTGGTGGAATACCCCTAGGCACTAGGAGTTCGAGACTTCGATAAGCTTGGGAATATGGGATGTTGGGTTAATCAACTAAAGGCTCGAACCTACCTATCCCTTCCTTTGTATTTAATGCACCACCATGTGTAAGTGTGGACCCTTCGGGAATATGGGAATTCATAACTCCAGAGGTTTGGAGTGGTGTGATTGGATTAGTCGAAACAGGTCGAAGGCCTAGATTTACTTTCCTGCTCTTGTAGGCTGTCAGAAAATTTAAATATAATTAATTAAATGAAAAGGGACCCTCTCTGGGACTCCAACATTTGGGATGTTTGGGTGCATGAGAACATGAAGAGAAATTTCCCCGAAGTCCGAAGACTTAAGCGCTAATTGATATTAATGAATCCAAGTGCCTTGAAGATTTTGGTAAAGAGTGGGATTATGTTGTGTTAATGGTTAATTAACCTAGTAGACCTATAAGAGCTAGACAAATGTCAACTCTAGGTTGGAAGAGTCTTCGTATACTATGATGATGTGTAGTGTCAGGTGACAGGGAGCCATGTGGCTGTAAGAGACTCTAGTTGATAAAGGCTTAAAGAAATTTGAAGGGCCATAACTTGCAATCTAGAACACATATCTGGACAAACTTAGAGTTGTTGGATAACCCTCGTCGAACTGAAGACGGTGAGACCCTAGTTATAGGGATTTGAGGTGATTGAGAAAAGTGAAAATTTGATGCCTCACCCCATAAAAAAACTACTTAGGGGTCAGGTGTGTTACAAAGTGGTATCAGAGTGGGCAAAAACACTTGGCCTACTTAGGTTCATGAACGAGTCGCATAAAAAACTTATTAGAGAACTTTTCAGGGGTAACACCCTATCTTACCCCATTCATAAGAAAATTATCTAAACCACTATTGAAAAGAGGAATGAAATTTTTTGTTGTTGTTATATGTTTTGAAAGTCTGAACTGTGTGTCGCTAGTGTTCCAAATAAAGAAGTTGACTTCACCTTATAAATTGTATGTGATGTTCATAAACTAGTAGATAATTGAACTAACATAAAATATTTTATCAACACTCAAGCAACCATTGGACAGTAGGAAAACTACAACGTAAAGGATGGTGACACACCATGAGTTGGAGGAAAGCTCCCACAATAGAGAAGAAGAATTTGATGAGAGGAGGGTAGTGGAAACCCCTCCAGATTTGGCTGAAACCATAAGAAGCCTCATGGAGAAATTACAAAATTGTAAGGATGACAATGAAGGGATGATAAAAGAACAGGAAAAATAGACTGAAATTAACGCAATCCTACTGCAAATCCTATCAAATATACAAAGGTAGTTGCAACATGGACCAACAACCAGTCATGTGGACATACATCATACTAAGAAAACTCAAATTCCACCCAAGATACGAAAGAATGGTCTTGAAAGTGGACAAACAAGGAAGAGCACCTCAAAGAAGGCCCAACATGGAGCCAAGAGACACTCGATGGAAGAATCCTCTAGTGAGGAAACTGACAACTCCAAGGAATCTTCTAGTAGAAAAACTAGTTCACATTCCCAGAGGAGGAGAAAGAAGAGGAAACATTCCAAGAGCCATGACCCTGAAGAGTTTAAGAAATCCAAACCACCCACTTTCGATGGAGAAATTAAAAAGGGGGAAGAAGAAGAAGTTTGGCTACTAGGCTTGAAGAAGTACTTCAAAGTCCATGATTACTCTGAAAACTTAAAGGATCGAATAACCATTTTCAACTTGAATGGAAAGGCCTCCATTTGGTGGGAGGACCTTAGGAATGTGAAAGGAATCCATGAGAAGGACTTGTCATGGAAACAATTCGAGAAGTACTTCAAGAAGAAGTATCTTTCGGTAAAATACTTTGATAGGAAGACCAAGGATTTCTATGAACTCAAGCTCAGGAAACTCACAATAGATGAATATATCAACAAATTTCTTGAGCTGATAAGGTATGTGCCATACATAAAGGATGAAAAGGTAAAGATGCAACAATTTATTAGTGGACTGCTTCAGTCCTTCCGGGACAGAATTGAATTTGATGAGCCAAAGACTTTAAAAGACACTATCCGAAAGGCAAGGTACTACTATGAGAAATTCAAGAATAAGGCATAACCTCATAAGGACTGGAAGAAGAAAGGTAGTTTGGGATTCAATAAGAAGGGGTTTAAATCCTTAATTTAAGAATCACGGGAAACATTCTAAGATGAGCCTTCCTACTAAAAGTGTATATCAACAAAATTTTCCATCTCAGAGTGGCAATAAACCCTTTGGAACAACCCCAGGTAAGACTAATAATACTAAGAGAGAACCCTTGAAATGTTGGGGTTGTGGAGAAGAAAATTGTTGGAAACCATATATTCATGATGATTTTATCAGTGTTTATGAAGACTTCAATTATGATTTGTGTTTTGAAAACACGCTTGATTGGTTGTGTGTTTTTGAAGTTCTTTTCTTTCATTAAATATCTCGTTTTTCCTTGTTCAATTTCATGACTATTTAAGCATGAAATTGAAACAAGCTCTGGTTTGAACACATTGTACAGATTCTAGAGTTTCTCTTTATGAAGTTGGATGAATACCTAAGGGCACCTAACGATATTAAGAACCTTAAAGGATTTTGAACTTATCCTTTTATGGGTTGCTTTCTTACCATTAGCATATGAGTCGTTCACCTTGGAGGTATGCCTTAGGCATTTTATTCTTCTGATTTTTTTGATTATCACCTACCACATTTTCGATTGCTTATGAGACTAAAATTTGATACAATGTTGGAGTATGAATGATATCCCATTATTGTCTTATCATAGTCTCATCGTCATTGTACATGACTTCCAACCACACTCTAAAAAAATTACTCCTTCGTCCTTTTGCCTTAAGTTAGCATTCATTGTCTCAGGTGGTATTTCTTTGTTTTTGGGCTAGGTGGTCATTAGAGGAGGTAGTTCTCAATCACGTGTGTCCTCTGGTTCAACATCCACTCAACATCCTAAGTGGTCTCTATGTTGGCTTTCTCCTGAATCCTTAGTTATCAGGTCTCCTTTGAAAATGCAGAGCTTATCCTTTATTTCGTGTGGTTTCAAACATGCTCCCCCCTTCACTACTCCTGCTAGTTTTTCATGACTAAACTGATGGTGCCTTTGGTGGGTGCTGGAACAGGGGCATACCTAGGTTTCAACACTTAACAAGACACCAAAAAAACCCGATTACCGACCTTTTCGACAACACCTACGAAGTAGGCGATGTCTCACACGAGGTAGAAGCAAGGGAGGTTACTGGACGCAGGTGTCTGTAACCAAGATGGGACACAGATATGTGATAATAACACTTCTTAGAGTATTATATTAAATCTTAGGAAGTGACATGTATTAGTTCATTAACCTTATTAACATTGCAAAACATACCCAAGGATAGATCTAGCATAGTAACAACAAAGATTATGCACTTTAAACACCTAGCACTTAGCACTATGAACCAAATCTAGCATATAAGCAAAGCATTCAAGCAACACATATATATCCATTACAAATCTAATCTAAGCACTAAGAAAAACATAATAGAGATAACATTTCACAAAGCAATTCATAAAACGCCAGATATACGTGGTTCACCCCAGTGTGGGGCTACATCCACCAACCGCTTCACCTCTTTATTATTCGCCTATCCTTACATTTAGTTACTCCTATGCACTCAGCCAAAGTGTTGAGCTTCACACTAGACAGGATATTTGTGCACTGAGCACCAGATCCTCCTTCCAAAACTAGGTCAAGACACAGAGCCAACTCTCTATCAAGCACAAAGCCTTAACATGCATACATTCTTTTGCATAAAGCCACTCAAACTACTTGCACTTAGCTTCTTCCTTCTAAAATACATTCTTTTTTATTTATACTTTTACAATTCCTTACAATAAGGACTAATAATGGGAAAACCCCATGGGCCGACATCCCATAAACCCATTACAAAAACCCTAGAAAATCCCTTACTAGGTCCACATATCCCTAAAAAATGGGTGAGATCCGCGATCTCAACTCCCCTGGGCGCTCCTTCTTCGACCAACGTGTCGAAGTCCAAAAGTGGGCCAAATCTGACCAAGGTTTCCTCAAAACTTGGTTGAGGGTAAACAAGCCCCCAACACCCAACCGTGACTCCTCCCGAGTCACTTAGGTCTGGACAATGCTACTTCTAAGGCCTTGAGCTTAAATAATGCTGCCTCGACTTGTTAATTCGCCTGAGCCTCCTGCTTAACGAGCTCCTGTATCGTCTACTATGTAACAGGCCCTTCCAGGCGTTGTTCTACTATTGCAACCACTTGGTCCAATTGCGAGCCCTATCCATCAATCTCTTCGAACACCGTTTAGGATTCATACTGCATAGGTTGTAGCTTCTATTTCACTTCCATTACCCTACCCTGGAGGGCAATGATCTGTTGTTGTACTGTGCGCTGCTCTTGGGATCTCTTCATTCTTTCTACTACAATGAGCAAGTTCATCTGCGTCTGCACAAAAAATGCCTGTTGTTGTGCCTCCTATAACTGTGCTTCCTACTTCCTTAGCTCTGGATCCTCAGCGAGGAATTCATATGTCTGTGCACTTCTATCAC
>JASDQU010099900.1:315201-325782 GCA_032191745.1 Picea mariana | reverse complement strand
TATTACTTTGTTGGAACATGTGTGTCATACAACTTGTAGATGTGCAAAAGAGAAAATATGTCAATAAATACTAAGCAGCAGCAGGGAACAAATGTTGAACAATGGTAGGCGATGAATGTTGAACAACAATAGTTGACCAATTAATTGTCAGTGGTTTCCAACATGTAGAATTGGAAAACCATAAATGGTTTATGGTTTATGGTTTATTGTGCCTATTTATTGAGTGATTTGGCATGAGTAACTGAGAGAGAGATTTTTTAACTTACGGTTATGTTGCCAAAATTTTTCCATAACTTTTATGTTGCCAGACACTCGCATTGTGAGCACTGAGAATTTGTAATGTATTGTAACTATTTATTAGTTGTTGAATAATACAATGAGTGTGATTTGGAGAGTGGGGTTTTTCTTCTGAAATGGTTTTCACCCGAGAATCATGTTGTTTAATGGTTACATATGTTTCTATTTTGTTCATTACTCTAATTGTGTTTATTTAGTTTTTTGCACATTCTTCTCTCATTGGCTAATATATGAAGAATATTTATCAATTGTCATTCATTTTAATTGGTATCAGATCTTGATCACCTCAGATCCAAGGTGATAGGGACAAGGTTTTTGATCTAATATTGGCTTTATTAAGATCTTGTGTAGAAGAAAATATCATTATAGGGAAATGGTGAGCACTTCTAGACTAGAAATGTACAAGTTTAAATGTCACCAACTTTGAGCTACTGAAGTTAAGATGGAGGATTTGCTCATAGATCGTTGATGCAGGAGCGTTTTACCTCCAAATGTTTACTTGTTGACTAGGCCTAAGTGGTCTTTGATTTTACTAAGGGAGTGGGTTCCCTAAGCTTTAATTAATGTAAATCATATGTTTGATTGAATTTTAGAAGTCTTGTATAAGATATAGGTTCGTTGAGTTGAGATTATTTATGATTGAATCTGCCTTGGTTTAGCAGATCTCGAAGGAATGGGAATATAGAACCTAGGGGTAAAGAGAGATTTTAGAAGCGGTTGAGGATTTTTGGGATCTAAAGGATCTTAGAGATTTATTGAGTGAGGATTTCTAGGATCTAAACCAAATCCTGGTGTCATAATCCTTTAATTTTAAATGTTGTAAGCCTACATGAAGAGGGTGGTTCGAGGTAGACAGGGAGAGGAGAATAAGATCAGGTGTAAGAGGCCAGGTGTGGACTAAGGAAAAAAAGACGAAAAATTAAAGAAAACAAGGCTAGAAGACTGAAAGTCTTGTGTAATTTTGTTGGATTACTGAGAGGGGGGTGAATCAGTAATAGAGCAATTTAATCCTTTTTAACCATAAAATGAAAGTGTTCTATCAATGTAGCATTATCATCCAATAGTTTAAGAGTAAATAAACAATGAAAAAATGAGCAATCATATACATACACAGTACATCAATGTTTTTATGTGGAAACCCAAAGCGAGAGAAAACCATGAAATGATTTTCTTATATGTCTTTAAGAATTACGTTCATTGGAAACACCAACTTCCTTTGTTTTCCAGCTACAACTGGAAGGAGGCCCCAACCACCTAGTGTCTTAGGCTACAACCTGAGGGAAGCTCCAACTCCCCAATTCTCTGGCTACAACCAGAAGGAGGCTATAACCCCCTATGTTCTCCAGCGATAACCGGAAGGTGGCTACAACCACCTGTCCTTGCCCCGTCCAACTGCCCTCTTGTAGAAGTAGAATGATAGAACCACTGTCACACTATCACTATGAGATATATTGTTTTAAATCTGTACCAATCAACCTACACCAAACAACCTGTAATCAACATGTACCATAAACAAGTGCATCAACCATGCACCGACCTGTACCTCAACCTGTACCAACAACAAGTGCATCAACCATGCACCAAATATGTACCAATCATGTAAAAAAATACACATAAACTATGATTCTTCAAGATGTGCCAACATCATCAACTATACACCTCGTGTATGTGCCAACTCATCAACTACTTGTCTCAACCATGTACCCAACATGTATCTCAAGAAAAAGCCCTCATCAATTTTATCATCCAAATCTGATTTATAACTCTGTAATAGACCTGGTGTATATGATTACATACCTGCAAACCTTCCTTAACTTTAACAACAAGAGACTAGAATTTTCATCAAACTTTATTTTAGTCTCACATGACTAATTTTGGATTAGTCAACAACCCTAACTTGAAATAATCATAACTATGTACCTGTAATGAATAAAGATATGAAAATAGCACACAATGTTCTTCAATATCTTTTATGCAATTCCTCCATGTTTCACTGCTTGGAACCTCTTAGAAAAAGAGTTATAGAAAAAATGGCATACCTTATTGAAATCTAGATTATTCTAGAGAGAGAACTTGTCGAGCGTGTCCCACACAAAATATTTGTTGTATGGATATGAAAATGGTACACATAATACTACAAAATGTACTCTACCCAATACATTTTATCTTACTAAATTTGGATATGTTATGAAGAAGTTATGACGTTTTTATCCGAAACACCCGTTTTAGACTAGTTTCAGGACTAGCCACAAACCCTATTTTCCACGGAGTGTAACTCCAAATATACAACGAACCAGAAGCTAAATTTTTTATCACAACTACTTAGATATGTTCCCTGAATGGCCTCCATATTTCACTGTCTAAATCATTCTAGAAAAAACGTTATTGCGAAAATGTTGAGATGACCTGTAAATAACATACCTTAGAAAGCATCATCAAAAGAATTTATCCTCCCTTGAATTTCGGCCTTCTTTACTTTACCTTCCCTCTGAAATTCGCCTTAGATATCCTTTGGTTACCTCAGTCACTTGTATATATTCAATATGCTCAAGTGTGATTAAAATGAGAGACCCTTGCTTCTTATTTATACTTTTATGTAGCTTCCTCAAGGGGTCACCTTCTAACCATCTTAAACCACTTTTCTTATTTTAGGGCTAACCCACTTCTAACTACTTGTCCACTTAGTAATTTCTGAATTAACTTTATTATTTAAATAATTTCTTTTGTATCTACTTTGAATTATAGTACACTCATCACTTCACTTTATTATTTAAATAATTTCTTCTTTGCAACCAGTTTGACTGCTTTGACCTTTTGGGGCTTCTAGATGACTCATGAGGGTTCTCCAACTTCACATGGCCATAAATCTCTAACCATGAGGAGTTATGTAACGTTCCACATACCATCGGAAATGGCATGACATGTACTATCCATCTAGAATAGTCTTATCTTCAAATATATTAAAACTCATACCATTATATATCAAACAAACTTGGGTCCATTACTCAAACCTTTGTGCTACCAAAATTCGCTACTGGACTTTCTTCAAGGGTTGAAATCAATGACAACCAACCCAAATAATCAAGAATATCCCCCTTTGGCATTGATGGAAACACCCTGATGCAATACTGAAGTCATATCACTAATGCTCCCCCTGTGACCATCGATCCCCCTGGAACCATGCCTCTGTTCTCTTTCTCCAATCATTTGCCTTTGCATCTAATAAATATCTTCCTCTTTGTCATTAATGGAAAAGGTATCTTTCCATCCGGGGCTGCTCCCCCTGATTGAACTCTTCCTGAAACTAATCTCCCAACCTGAACTATCCTCTTTATGGTGCTTCCTCATGTAAATCTAAGACATATAAGATAAGCATTCAAAAACATTCATTTTGGAGTAGAAATTACTCCGAGTCTCAGGCGAAGATACTCAAAGGCTTCCCTTGGAAGCAGTTTTGTAAATATGTCTGCCACTTGTTCTTTTGTGCCCACATATTCAACTCTGATGTTCTTTTCTGCAACTTGTTCTCGTAAAAAGTGATACTTGATTGAAATGTGCTTCATCTTGAAATGAATCACCAGATTATTTGAGATACTGATGGCGCTTGTATTATCACAATAGATTGGAATGGGCTCATCATACTCAACCTATATATTTGTCAAAGTTTGTTTCATCCATAGAACCTATGTACAACATCTTGCTGCTGCAATATATTCCGCTTCAGATGTAGATAAGGATATTGATGATTGTTTCTTGCTTAGCCAAGATACTAAACATTCACCCAAGTAGAATGTTTCTCCACTGGTTCTTCGTCGGTCATCGATGCAACTTGCCCAATCTTCATCTGTGTTGGAAATAAGTGATAGATCCTTTCCTTTTGGATACCATAATCCAAACTCTTCTGTTCCTTTGAGATATCTGAAATTCCTCTTCACTGCTAATACATGTGATTCCTTTGGTGTTGCTTGAAATCATGCCACCTGTCCAACTGCCTACATTACATATGGTTTGGATGTTGTAACATATAGTAAGCTACCAATCATTGACATGTATTTCCTCTAGTTTGTAGACTTTGAATCATCATATTTCCTCAACTTGCAACTGGTTTGCATAGTAGTGGTAACTAGTTTGCAATCTTCCATTCCAAACCTCTTTAACATTTCTCTGATATACTTAGTTTGAGAAATAAAAATTTCTTGGTTTCTTTGACGCATCTGAAGACTTAGAAAGAAGGATAGTTCTTCGAGTAATGACATTTCAAATTCATTCTTCATATCCTTTGCAAATTTCTAGCTTAACCTATCATCAATACTTCCAAAAGTAATATCGTCAACATAAACTTCAATTAATAAAATACTATCTTGAGTTACCTTGATGTAGAAGTTGTTGTCTGCACTTCCTTTTCTGAACCCTGCCTGATGTAGATATTTATCTAGTCTAGAGTATCATGCTCTAGGATCCTATTTTAGACCATACAAGGCCTTCAATTTACACACATAATCTGCGTTCTCTGACAACTGAAATCCTTTTGGTTGTTCAATGTAGACTTCTTCTTCAAGTTCCCCGTTTAGAAAAACTGATTTCATGTCCATCTGATACACTTTAATATTCTTGTAGCATGCATAAGCTAAAAGAAATCGGATTACTTCCATTTTGGAAACTAGGGCAAATGTCTCTTCAAATTCGATTCCTTCAACTTGTGTGTATCCTTTACATACCAATCTAGCTTTGTTCCTTGTAACTTGTCCATCTTCATTCAATTTATTTATGAAAACCCACTTTGTGCCAATCACATTCTTATTCTTTGGTTTTGGAACCAATTCCCAAGTGTCATTCTTCTCTATTTGATCCAATTCTTTATCCATGGCCTTATTCCAGAATTCGTCCTTGATGACCTCTTCAAAACTGCTTGGTTCAATCGTAGATAAGAGTTTTAAGTGCATTTGTTTTGGTGAACGAATTCTTCTTCTATCCTCAACTTCTGCATCTTTGTTTCCGATAATCTGATCTGAAGGATGATTATTCTATACTCATTTGCTAGGTGTCTTTGGAGGAACTTGTTGAAATTTCTTTTCTACTTCTGTCTGATCCTCTTCATCATCCCCTTCTACTTCTTCTTCATCTTCTGCTTCTTCTTTGTAAAGTTATTCCATTGATTCATTTTCTTCTTCCTTTAATTTACGTCCACCTGTTTCATCAATTGTTACATTGATGCTTTCCACAACTTTGTTCAACCTCAGATTGTAACACTTGTATACTTTCCTTGTACTTGAGTAACCAACAAGTACCTCTTTTTCCACACGAGAGTCAAACTTTCCCATTCTTCCATCTTCTCTTTTGATGTAGCATTTGCTTCCAAATACTCTGAAGTGCTTCACATTTTTTGGTCTTCCTTCCATAGCTTGTAGGGTTTTTTTTCATTGTTGTTTCTGAGCATTACTCTATTTTGAATGTGAATTGTTGTATGCACTGCATGTGTTCAAAAAATGTCTGTCAATTTTGAATCCATTAGCATTGTTCAAGCCATTCCTGTACTATCAAGTTCTTTCTTCAACAACTCCATTCTATTGAGGAGTCCTAGCAATGAATAATTTCTTTTTTATTCCACGCCTGCTGCAGTAGTCCATAAATTCCTTTGAAGTGAACTCTCCTCCATTATCATATCTCAAACATTTGATTTTTGAATCCATTTCATTTTCAACTATTTCCTTGTAGACCTTAAAGTTTTCAAAAGCTTCTGACTTATTCTTGAGAAAAAAAACTGCAGTCGTTCTTGTATAATCATCAACTAATAACATAAATTATTTCTCAGCTTTTAAACCCTTGTTGTAGTTGGTCCAACTAGATCATCATGCACAATTTCCAGTGGTCTTGTCATTGAATATTCCTTTGATTTGAACCTAGTATTTGTTTGCTTTCCTTGTTGAGAATGCTTCCATAAAGTGTTGGTTGGTTTTGTGATTTGGGGCATTTCTCTAAATGCTTCCTTTTTGCTGACTTTGACAAGGTTATCAAAGTGTATGTGACCCATTCTTTTGTGCCATAACCAACTTTCATCTTCCTTTCCTATATAATACTTTTCATTTCCAATTTCACTTAATACATATATGTTGCTTGAAGTTCTTGCAGCTATTGCAATCAATTTTCTTGAACCTTATTTTATTATCTCACACTTTTGTGAATCGAAAGTAATTTTATGACCTTGGTCACACATTTGACTTACACTTAGAAGATTATGTTTCATATCTTATACTAGTAGAACATTTTCTGCCTTGGTATTCTTGTTTCCAATTCTGGCTGTGCCTTTTCTAATGATTTTAGTTGAATCATCATTTCCGAAGGAGACTAATCCATCTCTTTGCTTTCTTAATATAAGAAACTTGTCTTTATCACATGTCATGTGTTTTGAATAGCCACTATCAACATGCCAACCCTGTTTCTTCTGCTTATCTTGTAGAACGAGTGTGCATTCTTCATTGCTATATTGATTCTACTTTTTTATCCATTTTCTCTTCTGAGGTTCCTGTCTATGACTGTTGTAGTTTTGTTGTGGTTCTCTAGGAGGGACTATCATTCTACAATTTTTGGCCATGTGTCCAAAGCTTTTGCACTTTTAGCATTCCACGTCAGTGCTCAATGATTCAAATCTATTGTAGCTTCTTCTCTGTGTTTCAATAGTCCTTCTTGAATAACCATTTTTTGTGTGACTTTCAAAGTTGTTTATGTTCCTCCTATTATCTCTGCAATTTACAACTTTATGTCCAAAATTATTGCATGCATAACATAAACCCAAAAATATAGTTTGATACCTGGGAGTTGAAGATATTTTGAAAGGAGTTACTTTTATGAATCCTTCTTCTTCATGAGGCCTATTTGTTTATGTCGGTCCTTGATTATGAAATCTGAATCTTCGTGGTGGTGGAGTATCCTTGTAATCTTCCTTGTAGGTCTTCCTATCCTCTTTTATTGTTTCTGCATAACTTTTTGGATATGTTTCTTGTTCTGTTGTTTTTGATATTGATCCATTTTTTGTTTGATTGTATCCAAGTCCAGACTTGTCATGATGAGGCTTTTGACTGCTGATAATGTCATCTAAAACTTTTGAGTCGTTTTGCATATTTTTCTTCTGAAGATCCTTTCTCAATGTGACAATCTCTACTTCCAAATTTCCAATGATCCTGTATCTTTCTTCTAGTTGTTCTTTGAGTGCCTCTTCAATTCTTTTATCTTCTTCTATTTGAACCTTCAATTTCATGATCATTTGTTCTAGTTCCTGATTGTCTTCTTTCTTGTCTAGTTCTACTTGTAGCTTATTGTTTTTCTTCTTTTCTCGTCTTATAACTTCTATGGCACTCAACAATTCTTCTTGGTAGTCAACTTCTGCCTCTTCATATTCTTCTTCGGTTTCTACTTTATCAGATTCTTCTACTGCCATGAATATAATTCTTTCTGTCTCACTGTCACTGACTTCATCTTCATTTGATGAGGATATGTCATCTTTGGTGCATGAGGTTTTTTTGAAAGCTTTCTTTTTGGTTCTTTTTCCTTTATATGTTTGTTTGCTATTTGAGTAATCTTCATCATTCCTATTATTTTTCTTATGTGTACATTTGTTAGAAAAATGACCAATACCATCACAATTAAAACAAATCAATGGAAGCTTACCTTTATATCTGTCGTTGATCCCCTTGTTCAATCTTCTGAAAAAGTTGGTCACTTCTTCTTCATCATCTTTTGAGAAGTCACTACTGCTGCTATGTTCCTTTTGCTTTCCCTTTTGCTTTGACCTTTTGGATGCTTTGAAAGCTACTTCTTTTATATCTGGATTTTCATGTTCAGTTCTCATTTCATATGCTGTGAATATTTCATGTAGTTCATTCATGCTTATTGAGTCTAGACCTGCTCTTTCTTCTAGTGCTGATATCTTAGGATCAAATCTCATAGGAAGAGATATTAGTACATTTTGAACAATTACATATTCTTCAATTTCTTCTCCCAATCCTATGATTTCATTCACTGTTTCATCGACTCGTAAGAAGTAAGCTGCAATATTCTCATCTTCCTTCATATTTAGTTGTTTGAATTAACCTCTGTAAGTTTGAAGTTTTGTTGCTTTGACTTTTGAATCTCCTTCATAAATATTTTTAAGTTTGTCTCAAATATTTTTAGAGGATTTACAATGTACAACTTTGGTATATACCGATTCACCAAGACCATTCATAAGTGCATTTCTGGCTTTGGAATTATTTTTACCGAGTTTCATTGTTTTTTCACTTGTTGGTGGAACTGCTGGTTCTTTGTATCCATTTACTACTAATTGCCAAATTTCAAATCCTTGTGCCTGTATATATGTTTTCATCCTTCTCCTCCATAATTCATACCTCTGTCCATCAAACTATGGTATTTAGTTTGTATACATGTTGTTTCTCTCCATGATCTACCTTTCAATGGTTAAATTGATTTTTGAAGGAACCTGCTCTGATTCCAATTGTTGGATTACTAAGAAGGGGGTGAATCAGTAATAGAGAAATTTTGTCCTTTTTAACAATACAATGCAACTGTTATATCAATGTAGCATTATCATCCATTAGTTTCAGAGTAAATAAACAATGAACAAATGAGCAATCATACACATACACAGTATACCACTGTTTTTACGTGGAAATCCAATGTGAGAGAAAAAAATGAAATGCTTTTTCTTATATGTCTTTAATAATTACATTCATTAGAAGCACCAACTTCCTTTGTTTTCCACCTGCAACTGGAAGGAGGATCCAACCCCCTAGTTTCTAAAGCTACAACTCGAGGGAAGCTCCAACTCCCCAATTCTCTGGCTACAACCAAAAGGAGGCTGCAACCCCCTATGTTCTGCGGCTACAACCGGAAGGTGTCTACAACTACCTGTCCTTTCCCCATCCATACACCCTGTCGTAGAAGTAGAATTATGGAACCACTGTCACACTATCACTGTAAGATATACTGTTGTACACCTGTACTAATCAACCTGCACCAAACAACCTGCACCAAACAACCTGTAACAACCTATAATCAACCTGTACCATAAACAAGTGCATCAACCGTGCACCAACCTGTACCAAAAATGAGTGCATCAAACATGCACCAAATATGTACCAATCATGCATCAAATACACATAAACTATGACTCATAGGGATGTACCAACATCATCAACTATACACCTCATGTATGTTCCAACTGATCAACTACTTGTCTCAACCATGTACCCAACATGTACCTCAAGCAAAATCCCTCATCAATTTCATCATCCAAATCTGATTTGTAACTATGTAATAGACCTGGTGTATATGATTACATGCCTGCAAACCTTCGTTAACTTTAACAACAAGAGTCTAGCATTTTCATCAAACTTTACTTTAGTCTCACATGACTAATTTTGGATTAGTCAACAACCCTAAATTGAAATAATCATAAATTTGTACCTGTAATGAATAAAGATATGAAAATAGTACACAATGTTCTTCAGTGTATTTTATGCAATTCCTCTAGTTTTCACTACTTGGAACCTCTCAGAAAAGGAGTTATAGCAAAAATGACATACCTTGTTGAATTTTGGCTTATTCTAGAGAGATAACTTGTATAGCGTGCCCCACACAGAATATTTATCGTATGGATCTGAAAATGGTACAAATAATACTAAAAAATCTACTCTAACCAATACATTTGTTCTTACTGAATTTGGATCTATTATGAAGAAGTTATGACGTTTTTACTCGAAACACCTGTTTTAGACTAGTTTAAGGACTAGCCACAAACCCTATTTTCCACGGAGTGTAACTCCAAAAATACAACAACCCAGAAGTTGAAATTTTTATCACAACTACTTGGATATGTTTCCTAAATGGCCTCCAGATTTCACAGTCTGAATCATTCTAGAAAAAAAAGTTATTGCAAAAATGGTGAGATGACCTGTAAATAACATACCTTATAAAGCATCATCAAAAGAATTTATCCTCCCTTGAATTTTGTCCTTCTTTACTTCACCTTCCCTTTGAAATTCATCTTAGATATCCTTTGGTTACCAGAGTCACTTGTATATATTCAATATGCTCAAGTGTGATTAAAATGAGATACCCTTTCCTCTTATTTATACTTTTATGTAGCTTCCTCAAGGGGTTACCTTCTAACCATCTTAAACCACTTTCCTTATTTTAGGGCTAACCCACTTCTAACCACTTGTCCACTTAGTAATTTCTCCATTAACTTTATTATTTAAATAATTTATTTTGTATCCACTTTGACTTATA
>JASDQU010099900.1:238807-251804 GCA_032191745.1 Picea mariana | reverse complement strand
GCGTCTGCACAGAAAATGCATGTTGTTGCGCCTCCTATAACTGCACTTCCTACTTCCTTAGCTCTGGATCCTCGGCGATGAATTCATATGTCTGTGCACTTCTATCACTTAGCTGTTTGCATTCCAAGGCGAGGGCTCTTATCCTTACTACTGTGCTATTAGCGGTCTCCTTCCTCTGGTCATGTACCTCCTGTGGGGTGCTCGGTACTATTTGGGCCTCCAATTCTGTTATCCTAGACTGACGCTATTGGAGGGTCTCAATGAGCTTCACTATTTGAGCTTCGACCAGCTCCTGGTCCTCCTGTACCAAGCCTAGCACAAAGCAACATTATTTACTTGTCGCTTCTTTAATTGTGGCCTGCTCTCTGAGCAAATGATCCTTTTCTCTCTGTAGTTGGGTTGTTTCCTCCTGAAGCTTCACCTGAAGCTCTGCTTTCTCGCTTTCCTAGGCTGCTACATTGTCCTGCGCTGCTCATAACTGCAATAGGACTTCATCTTTTTACTGTTTCAAGGATTCTGTAGCCTTCTCCTTCTCTTCCTGGACTCTCTGAAGTCAAGCTTCTGTTGCATCTGCCAGCCTTCTCAACTCGGCTGGTTCATCCCCCAATTCTATAGTCTGTGACGAGGAAGGCGTAGTAGGTACTGCGCAGACCAAACAAACAACTTGTTGTACTTCCTTCAATTCCTTCTCTATCCTTCCATATAACTCCTCCTTCTTCTCTCCATATCTTTGCAATATGTCCTCAGAAGCATCCTCCATGGCTTCGTGGACCAGACTGATGTCGTCATCCATGAGGGTGGCTTCCAACTGGGGCTTATTAGCACTCGTCTTCTTCCTTGCTGAGGGTTTATTCGGAGAAACCTACCTCTTCTGTGGTGTTACTGTTCTAGTAGGGGGATCTTCAGGTGGTGTAGCTTTGCCTCCTCCTTTCTCTTCTCCTTCACCCCCTCCTCCTTGTCCTTCTGCTTCATCTCCTTCTCCTCCTGGTGAATCAGACCCATTATCTTCAGAAGTGTTGTCCTCTTCATTGCTCTCTATATCCTGGAATTCCTCTTGCTTTTTCTTCTTCTTTGTCCCACTAGACTGTCTGACATTCTCAACTCTTATCACTATAGGGTTTCCTATGGTCTCAGTGTTGGATAATTCTGCATCAACAATAGGTATGAGGAACTCCTCTAGCCATTCCTTTGTAATCTTGTCCATGTCGTCATCTGTTATCTTGTAGTACAACTATAATTATTCCTGATTCTCATCTCTGTGTGCGGTGATGTATATGAAATGAGGATCGATGTGGAACTTTGATATTGGTCGGTACTAATGCAGGGTGCATGGTGTCATGCACGTAAATGATTCGATGACGACCTTCAATTGCAAGTATTATGCATGAAACACAACAATGGACTGGCACTACTTTGCCATATCGTTGGTATACCACAGAGTTGAAAACTGAGCGACCAACGACTTCAAGGGTTCGATCTCTAGGAAGGTGACTCCTTCAGGCATTTTCCAAGTGACAAATGTGATCAAAATGATCATCCAACTATAATGGAATTGATATCCCAAATCCTGGGATTTGTGGCAAAAAGAACCATTTGTTGGCACAAGAGAAGACCCATGGTTCAACGTTTAACAGTTGTAACACACCCATGATGGGGCATAAAATAATTTTTTTTTTATTTTTCCTCAATTAGTTGAATCCTCCATCCATGGTCTCTAATCCAGGTCAATGGACCTTCAAAATTCTTGATCTGAAGCAACTCTTTGGTTCCCTACTGGAATCTCTAAGAAATTGATCCACGGGTCTTTGCAAGACTTCACCCATGCGAAATAGTACCAGGTGAAAGCTTCCTCCATGTGACCATCGATTATGACCACACACCTATCTAAAAGGTGCTTCACGACCTTGGACCTCGGGTGTTTTTCTATGGGCCAAACCTGATACTCTCGATTTCCGATTTCCCGATCGGAGAATCGTCTAGGCACTAGCTCCTCCCACTAGGACCCTTCAATTGAGACATTGGGCGATAACCTAGGGCCCAACTACCAATCACTTCGAGACTTCGTATTTCACATCTCTCGAGGAAAGTTCATTTCTCCTCTCCAAAGTCTGATATACAAACTCCCTCCAAGACCCAATCTACGGTCCACACTCTCCCTTTGATCAACGACTGTGATCAAATCTCGAGTTCCCGTCTCAGGTATTTGGATGTGAGTCCACCCTAACTCTTCTGATCCTCGATCTTTGGATAAAGTCAAATCAACGGTCCACACTCTCCCTTCAATCGACGGTTGTGATCAAATCACGAGTTCGCGTGTCGGGTATTTGGATGTGACTCCACCTTGACTCTTTCGATCCTCGATCTTTCGATAGAGTCAGATCAACGACCCACACTCTCCCTTCGATCGATGACTGTGATCAAATCGCGAGTTAGCGTCTCGGGTATTTGGATGTGATTCCACCCCGACTCTTCCGATCCTTGATCTTTCGATAGAGTCACATCAATGACCCACACTCTTCCATGATCCTATGATCCAGATCAATTCGTGAGTTCAGATCTCAAAAGTTCTCATGATTTTGCCTTTGACTTTCTCAATTTGTAAGTCAGCGAAATGTTGATCTCCTGCCACGTGTCCTATCCTGATGGACGTCTAGGATTGCTATGGCTCCCAGCTCCTTGGGTATTCGCCTCTTGAATTATCTGCAGGTTCTTCCTCTGAAGTACGTGGATCTCTGCCACATGTCCTCTGAATCCAATGACTCAGAGTCACCTCACACCTCACCCTTTGGGTAGTTTATATTACTCTCCCCCAGTTCTTCCGATGTCTTAGTTCTCGAACTCTCGGATCTGCTTCCACCTGTCAGCCCCACCGATCGATGGTTTTGATGATTTTGGAACTTTGGGACTTGGAAAAGTCCACTCTCCTGTATACTTTCGAAGGGTTGAACCCTCGTGCACCTTTCCTGGATCCAATGGTTGTTGGTCCTCGCACTCAGATCTGAAGGCCTAGATTTGATCTCCTCCTATGTGCTCTTCTAATTGTCTAGATGTGAATTTCAATGGCCCAGATCTTTCACAGTGCTTGATCCAATGACCACTGTCGCTCCTCCTCCTAATCTTTCTCTTTCTTCCCTGACTTGGAAGATTTCAAAGGTTCCGCAGGCCTTGACCTTCGATATACCTCCTGTGATCCCTAATATATGGGTCTCGACTTCCGCTTACCCTATGGAGCTTACGAACTTAAAACAAGTTCTCCTCTTGAACCTCATCTACGCTTCTGAGAAGTGATTTTCTCTTCTGATCTTGGTTCTTAGGGGATCTCTAGTTCCCATGTACTCCTTGCGTTAATTTGCTCACGTTAGATCGACGGTCCACAACCTTCCTTGATCCAACGGTCCAGATCACATCGTAAATTTGGTTTTTAGAAGTTTAGTCACGCCAACATGTGATTCTCCCGATGTTCGGACTCCGATCTTGCCAATTCGATGGACAAGGAGGGTCCTGATAGATCCTTGAATCTACGGTCTAGATCACATCACAACTTCGGGTTTCAGAAGTTTAGTCGTGCCCATGTGAGATTCTCCCTATGTGCGGACTTCGATCTCACCAATATGACGGACAAGGAGGGTCTCGATAGATCCTTGGATCTACGGTCTAGATTTCATCACAATTTTGGGTTTCGGGAGTTTAGTCGCACCAACGCGCGATTCTCCCATCACGCGAACCCTGAACTCACAGATTCGATGGTCGAGGTGGGTTTCGATAGATCCTTGGATCTATGGCCCATATCACATCGTGACTTCAGGTTTTAAACTTCAAAGGATCCATCCATTTCATGATTATTACCAACATTCGTCGAACCTGCAAAGGCTGAAGAAGTTGAGGTGCTAACGCTTGTGTTCCTTCCTCAAATCTAACGGCTGTGATAGACCGCGAATCCTTCTGAATGGATCTTGTTCGTTCATCTTCCAATCGAAAGGATATTCCCTTTTGATACTTGAATATCACTATCCTTCCTGAACTTCATCAATTATGAAGGACCTAAGAGCGTTACGCTCTTTCTACTGGACTTAACACTTAGAAGAATTTCTGCGTACCCCTTGTGCCCATTCATCAAGTCTATAACTTAAGTGGTTCTCGATTTCTTCTTGCCTCACTGAGAGCATGTGCATATTTGCACTACCTCTCCCGAGCATAAAAAAATCCATCCTTCAAGGGACTCAGAACAATTAGGAGGGTTGACATGCATTCATGAAACTGTGTCCAAGGTCGACGAACATACAGTTCGTGACTCTATCTTAAGCCACCATAGGATGCAAGCGTTTACGAATATAAAACATGTCCTATCCATATGATTTCCTACTTACCTAATTTCAGATTCAAGCATATACACAAGAAGGAAATACAATATAAATTATTAAACAAACATAACCATCCCTGCAACATTCATAGGATATCCAACTTTAACTTAGAGTACCACTTAAATACACAAGATATGTGATTACTTATCTATTATAGGTGGTAGCCAACTAACTGACTATGGGTGTTCATCCTTCCACCCTACCATAGGCTCAGAGGCATTCATTCTTAGCACTCTGGCCACCCTCGTGCCAAGCCATGATATCACCAGGAAACTCTCACAGTTCTCAAGGATTCTTTCTTTGTTTAGATTCTTCTCGAGTTTTGTTCTCTACAACTTTCAGAGATTTCTCTTTGTTATGGCTTCGACGAGGTTTATTAGATGCTCCCTTCAACATAAAGCTCGCGGCCTTCTATTCATTAACCCCTAGAGAGCTCCGCGCATCTCCCTTACGAGCTTGCGCTCTCATCCCCCGATGTCTCCTCTATGGTTTTTCGTGTGTATCTATCTTACCTTTCTTCTTGTTGGAAGGTTCCCGACCTATCACATTCCTTCTGTCAGAAAGAAACTCAAGTCTGCATGTCTTTGTGGTACTTCGGGTTGATATTCGACAACTCGACCATGCTTCCATTCATTGGGGCGGTTGATAATTCAACCACTGGTCCTTTATTCATTAACTGATTTCTCTCCTTGGGATCCGAAGGAGGTTTTGTCATCCTGATCAAGGGAAATTTGGGGTTATTTGTTATAATTAACCCTCTCGTATAATTTTCACATTCTTCCTCTAGTGATATCATGGCCATTACTTTTAAGGCTTCACCCCCACAGTCAGTTATTAACAACTCAAACAATAATACATTTACACCATTCCCATGCCACAACATGGTAATCCTATTTTATGATTAATTACAAGCTGGGAAAACAAGGTGTTACAAGAACGTACCAACAAAACCCTGACTACCGCCCCTTTCAGCAACACCTGCGAAGCAGGCGAAGTGTCACCCGAGGTAGAAGCAGGGAAGGTTACAGGACACAGGTGTCTGTAACCAAGATGGGACACAGATATGTGATAATAACACTTCACAGAGTATTCTATTAATGCTTAGGAAGTGACATACATTAGTTCATTAACCTTATTAACATCGCAGAACATACCAAAGGATAGATCTAGCATTGTAACAACAAAGATTATGCACTTTAAACACGTAGCACTTAGCACTGTGAACCAGATCTAGTATATAAGAAAATAATTCAAGAAACACATATATATCCATTACACATCTAATCTAAGCACTAAGCAAAACATAACAGAGATAACATTGCACAAAGAAAACCATACGATGCCAGATATACGTGGTTCACCCCAATGTGGGGCTATGTCCACCAACTGCTTTGCCTCTTTATTATTCACCCGTCTATTACATTCAGTTACTCCTATGCACTTAGCCACAGAGTCGAGCTTCACACCAGATAGGAGATCTGTGCACTGAGCACCAGATCCTCCTTCCAAAACTAGGTCAAGGCATAGAGCCAACTCTCTATCGAGCACAAAGCCTTAACACACATACATTCTTTTGCAAAAATCCACTCAAAGTACTTGCACTTAGATTCTTCCTTATATAATATGTTCTTCTTTATTTATACTTTTACAATCCCTTACAATAAGGCCTAATCATGGGAAAAGCCCATGGGCTAACATCCCATAAACCCATTACAAAACCCTTAGAAAAACCCTTACTAGGTACACATATCCCTAAAAAATGGGTGAGATCGGCGATCTCAGCTCTGCCTGGGAGATCCTTCTTTGACCAACGTGTCGAAGTCCAAAAGTGGGTCAAATATGACCAAGGTTTCCTCAAAACTTGGTCGAGGGCCAACAATGAGGATGGAGCTGAATGGCTCACATGCCCTGCTCTCACACAACGATGATGTGGACAATCTTGTGGCTTTTGGTTGGGTCGGGTTCATAAAAATATTAGAGGGTTTTAAGCTTGAGTTTGCTTAAGATTTTTCCTAAACCTTTGATGGTTCTAAGGCCAAGATAGGAGATTTACAGTTGGAAGTTACTGAGTATTCAATTGTATAAGCCACAAGATTTCCCCAAGAAGGAGATCGCTGGTTCAAAAATCTTAAATTCGAAGGCATCCCTTGAAACTTGCTAATGGTATCCAAGAGGTCGCGCTACAATTTCAAAGGTATACCAATTTTTTTGTTTAAACCTCGATGGCACGGTTTACTATTGATACTCAAGCAATTTTTCACATGCGAGTGTAGATATGGACTAGTTTTCCTGCTTCATGTCCGTTTGTTGATGGTGTTTTTAGGGTTTGATTTAAATATGGCATTCTACTTTCTCAAGAGCTTGCAAAAAATGGCCAAATTTTACCAAAGGAGAAACCTAAATGCTCAGTCTAGCTTATTCCATCACAGCCTGATTCAAATTTTGGTCATTTCACAATTATCAAAAGTTGGGGATCATTGGAAAGACTTTGTGGATAAGAATGGGTTCGCTCCACCCGAAACTGTAATAGACTCACCTCTGTGTTAAGATGACTCCACCATCCCTTGCCTATCAACTCCTTCTCTGAGAAACCTACATGTCGAATTATAAGGAAGCCCTATGTCAATATCCTAAACCCCTGTTGTTTTTCATAAGTCATCCAAAGGAACACACCGAAGACCTGATTTTAATCCTAAAAAATACTTATAAGATATATTGGATAATATGAAGGGTAAGGTCCTTGTTGTTCCTAGTCCTGGGATAGTTATGGGTGATTTGAATGAGATTAAAATCATGAAGTAAGGTAGACAAAAAAATACAGAGAGTTCCAGACATTGATTTTAAGAACAAGAGATCTAGTCGACTCATATCGAGAATGCTGAGGAATCGACATCACAATCATGAAAAACCTATCCCTGTTATTGATGTTGACGACCAGATTTGTGTCAATGATACTAGCACCGATGCACCCCAATTTGATTTTGTATTGAATCTTCTTTCTTTGTTAAAGAAACAACAAGGTTTTTCATGCATTCAACATGATCTCAAAAGAATCATGGAATAGGGTAAGTTACCCACTGCAGATCAGACTCGGCTTTTACCAAATCATGAACCGGTGTATTGTGAGAGTTTTTTCGACTGGATCGAAAGGTACTATTGAGATATTCCTTACCTACAGGCACAATTGAATTAAGTGGTCACTCAGAAATCAGTTCTTAAGAGGGAAAACAATGAGCTCAGAGCTTTCATTCGATCGACTTCACACAGAGCCAACAAGCATATTAAGAGATCGAGAAATGTGGTTATTAAAAACTCCACCAATTTCAATACTATTATAAACTCAGATTTGTCTGATGTCTCTCTTTCGAATTTCTGAATTGGTAAATAGTTCCTTTTTTTTCAGGATTTGATTCTATTTGGATCATAAGTAAATTTGTTTTGATTTTGTTTTTATTTTAGACCAGCTACAGAATCAAAGATTCTGTAGCTTGTCTTTTTAATTATTTATTTTGATTATTGTCTAATTTAGATTTCATTTTCCTTGTCTCAGGTGAACAATAAATTGATCTGCTATGATTAGTGGAATGTGTCATGGGTTGAGCGTTTAGTGGACTATTAATTTTCATTTTTGAAAAACAATGTTTAGTAATGTAACTGTTTTAGATTGAAAGACTTCAACATAATTATCTTTTTGTTATTTTATTTTAGTAAAAGCTTATTTTAAAAGATCTGTCTCTATCTTGCATGATATGAGGAACATATTAGAAACTTGTTTAAATAGCATTGCTTGCCCAGTGATAGGGAAAATTTCTCCTTTGATAGCCCCACAATCATGTGCTTATAAAGCATCAAATTTGAGAGCAGCGCGTGGCATCCCCCTACGCATTAAGCCTCATCTTGATCCCGATGATAGATCAGTCAATGAAAAAGGAGTGGTGGTTGAAACCTCGACTCACTCCATAAATAGAAGGCGTGGAAGATCTGACTGTGGAGATAGAGCTAGTAGCCCAAGGTACCATGGTGGATGATTTTTCCTGTAGGCCCATGCTGAGTTAAGTTTGCGTCTGACAAGAGGATACATGCACAATTTGATAGAGGAAGGCAAAGACGAAAGGCTTTGAATGGAATGTCCAAATCACATCCCTGGTAATTTTTGGACTGATCTAAGTATAAATAGATCAGTTCAAGATTTTGTTAAGGTCTTCAACTTGTTGAGTAGAGCTCCCTATTTTGTAAGATTTTGATGCCTGAGCTGTTCTCTGGTTATGTATCAAACTTGAGAATTTCACATTAATAGAAGTCAATTTCTCTCATCTCTTTGTAAAAACTGTGCTAAAAACACTTGGGCATGGAGGATCCAGTCGAGGGTTGTAGTTCTATTGTAATGTAGGTTTGATTACAATATTGGTGTGACTGGTTTTAGTCAACTTCCTTGTTATCCTATTCCTGCTTATGTTTAAAGGCTCGGGAATGGAGGATCCAGTCGATTTGTTGTAGTTTCATGATAATGTAGGTTTGATTATTATGCTATTGTGACATATTTCAGTGTCTGAAACTTGAGTTCAAGAGTTCTCTTGAGGCTAATGTTTTCTTCACCAAGATGCTTGAAAGCCGGATGCCCATAGCAGTTTTGTTCACCTCTCTCACTAAGTCTTATTCTTCTCACACTTAAACTAAATTGGCTGAATTTAATGAGGCCCTCACTTCCCTGTGCATTGCTTGTCCAGTTTCGGTGTTAAAATCATTCTTGTACTGAGTTTTGTCCATTTGACCTCCATTCACAAAACCAACATCCACCAAACATTATGATGGGTACTGGACTTATCCTCTTGTAGTCTGAGGGTGACTCTCAGTACTAACATTAATGGCACCGTTGTTGGGGAGACGTAAGTGAATATATCTTCCCTGGGAGAACGACGACGATCAGATCTGATCTTCGATGGTGAAAGAAGACCAAACACATTCAGAGTACATATCATTCACTTGATGACTCCATGATTAAAGAATCCAGTGGTGACTCCACAGTTTTAAGAAGTCATATTTTCAGATGGAAGCCATTTTGGCTTGGAGGTTTGCTCCTTTTAATTTATCTTTTGTTCCTGATTTTCCAATTGTTGTTCCTACTATAGATGAGTGGGGTGATTTTTTGCCCAGATTTAGAGAACATAGAGATGACAACCTTGCAGAGCATATGCTTGAGTTTCATGAACTCATGCATCAGTGGGGAATACATCATGAGGATGTATTAATGACTATGATAATGTTCTCATTAGCGGGCCACGTGAGTGGTATCGATCCTTGCCCCCTACTAGCATCTCCTCCCTAGAAGAATTTCATGCAACTTTCAATATTCATTGTCAAAAGTTTTATTCCTCTAAGTTAATTTTTCATAGTTGTTGTGAGGAGTATAAAGACTGTGTTCATGATATAGTTGATTCTTATGAATGCTGTGAGGATGAAGAACATGCCTTGGATGAGGAATCAACTCTTTCTCTTCCCTGTTCATCTACATCAGATGAAATCTATGTTTGTTGTCTTAGTAAGGAAACTATAGAAATTGAGTCTGTTCTAGAACCTGATGTTCTTTGTAGCCCTGTCTCTAAAAAGCCTAGATATGAGCAAACTATTTTTGACTCATATGATGGTTATAAGATATTACTTCCTGGATTGAATCTTGATAGGCAACCTGTGTTTAATAATGAAGAGAAGTTTTCTCATGTTGGACAAAAGATGCCTCTTGGTATGTCATTCAAGGTTCCTGCTTTGTTTGATCATTATGTAGATAGTGATTAAGATACTGAGGTCTTTTTTGTCTTAGGAGAATAAAGCAATAGCAACCAATATTCTAATGAAATTGAAAGCTTTTACTAAGGGCAACATGTTAAAGAAAAAGAGCCATCCATTGATATACATGAGGAGATTTCTTGCCATCAGCTAGCAGATGTGATCAGAGCAGACCAAGGAGAAGTGGATCAACAACCTACATCATCCTTTCACTCACCTTTGATTACCACAGACATTCAGCCATATGTGAGAAGCTTTAAAGCAGAGCAGGTTTTCTGTTAAAAATATGGTAGGTTTTACCACCTATTTTTTGACCCTGTGGGGGAGTACATGGAGTTGCATCTTATCCATGTATTGAAGCCCTCAAGCTTTGTCATACCTTTGACATTGGGAGGTAATCAGAAAAATGTAATTATTTTGTTGTCACAGTTTGATTATCTCTTGCTAATCAGTAACAAAGTAAATAAGTTTTCAGTTAGAAGGTTACTTGAATGGTTCTAGTGGAAGTTTGCTTTCACCTAGCACATTGAAAAAATCAATTAGTCTAGGATTGTACATAAATAAGCTCCTTTTGGAGCATGTTTGTTTGTTTTATTTTGTAAGTAGAATAGTGTATATATTAGTTTGTTATCTTCAACAGGATGTTTTCTGAGCATGACTCCACAACCCAACAGCTAAGGCACTAGAACTGCATGTTCTTGACATCTCACAGGGAGCATGCCATCCCCTGTGGAGCCAAATGTTATCACATAAAGTTGTCAAAGGGTCGCAGGACGACCAATTCCATGGTCTTCACAGAAGCATCCAAACACAACGTTCAAAAGCAACCCATTTCGGGTTGAAAGTACAAGCAGCAGACAAGTTCATTTTTCAACGGTGGAGATACCCTATGAAGTTATGATTAGTAGCCCCTAGGAATTTAGAATTATAAATTTGTGTGAGGTCTAGCGCCAGTCAGAAGCTCGGAATTGCATATCAAGTGCCACACTTCCCTCCTGATAGAACGATTAATATTTACTTCAGGAATCTGGGCTTCAGGAGTTTTAGCATCTCAACTCCCAGTTTCATTCGAAGCGCTTTCTCCCAGAGTTAAAGATCAAGCACCACACTTCCCTATGGATCGAAAAATCATTATTTACTTCAGGATTTCAGGCTCTAGGAGTTTCAACATCTCGACTCTTGGTTTCGTCCAAAGTTTTTTCACCTGAAGTCCATCGATTGCTATCGCGTTTCCATCCAAATCCAACCGTGGTAGTTCACCTCGGGAGTTCTGGCTTCGGGAGTTTCGAAGTTTCCCTTCTCATTTTCCTTTGAACTACTTTTGACTGAAGTTGCAGATCTCTACCACGCGTCCTTTCAGATCAGACGATCATGTTTCACTTCAGGACTTTGGGCTTCAGGATTTTCAACTTCCCCGCTCCCATCTTCCTCTGAAGCATTTTCTCCCAGAGTCCACTGATCTCTGTCACATGTCCTCATCGAATAAATGGTATTCATTCAGTTCAGAGTCACTCTTCTGTCCACAACACGTCAACATAGTGACGTCAGGCCTCCACGTTAGATCATCCTCTAGGAAGTGTTCTTGTTCAACACCAAAATTAGAGCCATCTTTAAGTGTGGTTAGAAGGACCCTAGAGTTGGCGGGAAGATAAGTTTAGCGGGGACACTTAGTCAGCAGAGGTTCCCAGATCACGGACCGGGGTGAGATCAACGACCACGCTCCATTGCAAAGACACAAAATGCTCGAAAGATAAAATTCTTGAGTGGTCCTGCAATCGAAACCGTGGTATAGCATAAAAGCTACGTGACAATTAGTGGTGAATTGTGGTTTCAAAAGCGGTCTGGGTCAAAACCGCCTTTGATGAACCCACAATCACATGCTTATAAAGCGTCAAATCTAAGAACAACGCATGGCATCCCCCTAGGCGTTAAGCCTCATCCTGATCCTGACGAGAGATCAATTAATGAAAAATGAGTGGTGGTTGAAACCTCGACTCACTCCATAAATAGAAGGCGTGGAATATCTGGTCATGGAGACAGAGCTGCTAGCCCAAGGTACCACGATGGAAAATTTTTCCTACAGGCCCATGCTGAGTTAAGTTTGCATTTGATAGGAGGATACATGCACAGTCTGATAGAGGAAGGCATAGACGAAAGGCTTTGAATGGAATGGCCATATCACATCCTTGGTATTTTTTGGACTGATCTAAGCATAAATAGATCAGTTCAAGATTTTGTTAAGGTCGTCAACTGGTTGAGCAGAGCTCCCTATTTTGTAATATTTTAATGCTTAAGTTATTCTTTAGTTATGTATCAAACTTGAGACTTTCGCATTAATAGAAGTCAGTTTCTTGTTGGAAAACTGAGAGGGGGGGGTGAATCAATTGTTACCGTGCTTAAACAATTATGCTTATTTTAAACTTTTACAAAGAACTCAATGACAATCACAATAATGCAAGGAGGTAAGTAATAGAATATTCAACATCAATCACACACATGAAATATACATAGATAGATATTTTCTGAGGAAACCCGTAAAGGGAAAAACCTCTTCTTCTTGATATGATAAGTAATCTTTATTTTATGTACATTATCATTCTTATGATAACCAACTCATTATGAGGCTACCACCTCTGTTTTGCAAGCTGCAACTTGCTGAGAGCACCAACTCTTTGGTTTCTCTATCACCCACTAGAAGGAAGCACCAACTCCCTGAGTGTTCCAACACCAACTGAATAGAAGCACCAACTTTCAGTCACACAAGCACCAACCTGTATAACAGAGAACAATAGTTCTCTCTTGCACCACCCTGCCACCCTGGTTTTTCTGGCTGCAACCAGATGGAAGCTACA
>JASDQU010099900.1:226790-238757 GCA_032191745.1 Picea mariana | reverse complement strand
TCTCTTCCTGGACTCTCTGAAGTCGAGCTTCTGTTGCATCTGCCAGCCTTCTCAACTGGGCTAGTTCATCCCCCAATTCTATAGTCTGTGATGAGGAAGGTGCAGTAGGTACTGCGCAGACCAAATGAACAACTTGTTGTACTTCTTTCAATTCCTTCTCTATCCTTCCATATAACTCCTCCTTATTCTCTCCATATCTCTGCAAGATGTCCTCAGAAGCATCCTCCATAGCTCCGCGGACCAGACTGATGTCGTCATCCATGAGGGTGGCTTCCAACTGGGGCTTATTAGCACTCGTCTTCTTCCTTGCTGAGGGTTTATTCGGAGAAACCTACCTCTTCTGTGGTGTTACTGTTCCAGTAGGGGGGTCTTCAGGTGGTGTAGCTTCACCTCCTCCTTTCTCTTCTCCTTCATCCCCTCCTCCTTGTCCTTCTGATTCATCTCCTCCTCCTCCTGGCGAATCAGACCCATTATCTTCAGAAGTGTTGTCCTCTTCATCGCTCTCTATATCCTGGAATTCCTCTTGCTTCTTATTCTTCTTCGTCCCACTAGACTGTCTGACATGCTCAACTCTTGTCACTATAGGATTTCCTATGGTCTCAGTGTCAGATAATTCTGCGTCAGCAATAGGTACACGGAACTCCTCTAGCCATTCCTTTGTAATCTTGTCCATGTTGTCATCCATTATCTTGTAGTACAACTATAATTATTCCTGGTTCTCATCTCTGTGTGCGGTGATGTATATGAAATGAGTATCAACGTGGAACTTTGATATTGATCGGTACTAGTGTAGGGTGCGCGGTGTCATGCATGTAAATGATTTGATGGCGACCTTCAATTGTTGGTATTATGCATGAAACACAACAATGGACTGCCACTACTTCGTCATGTCGTTGGTATACCACAGAGTTGAAAACCGAGCGACCAATGGCTTCGAGGGTTCAATCTTTGGGAAGGTGGCTCCTTCAGGAATTTGCCAAGCGACAAATGTGATCAAAAAGATCAGCCAACTGTAATGGAATTCATATCCCAAATCCTGGGATTTTTGGCAAAAATAACCATTTGTTGGCACAAGGGAAGACCCATGGTTCAACGCTTAACAATTGTAACACACCCACGATGGGGCATAAAATAAAAAAAAATTATTTTTCCTCAATTAGTCGAATCCTCCATCCATGGTCTCTAATCCAGGTCAATGGACCTTCAAAATTCCCGACCTGAAGCAACTCTTCGGTTCCCTACTGGAATCTCTAAGAAATTGATCCACGGGTCTTTGCAAGACTTCACCCGTGTGAAATAGCACTAGGTGAAAGCTTCCTCTATGTGACCACCGATTGTGACCACGCGCCTATCCAAAAGGTGCTTCATGACCTTGGACCTCGATTATTTTTCTATTGGCCAAACTTGATACTCCGGATTTCCCGATCGAAGAATCGTCTAGGCACTAGCTCCTCCCACTAGGATCCTTCAATTGAGATGTTGGGCGATAACCTAGGGCCCAGCTACCAATCACTTCGGGACTTCATGTTTCATGTCTCTCGAGGAAAGTTCATTTTTCCTCTCTGAAGTATGATATACAAACTCCCTCCAAGACCCAATCTATGGTCCACACTCTCCCTTCGATCGACGGCTGCGATAAAATCTCGAGTTCTCGTCTCGGGTATTTGGATGTGAGTCCACCCTGACTCTTCTGATCCTTGATCTTCGGATAGATTCAAATCAACGGTCCACACTCTCCCTTTGATCGACGGCTGCGATCAAATCACGAGTTCGTGTGTCGGGTATCTGGATGTGACTCCACCTTGACTCTTTCGATCCCCAATCTTTCAATAGAGTCAGATCAACATCCCACACTCTTCCTTCAATCGACGAATGTGATCAAATCGTGAATTAGCATCTCGAGTATTTGGATGTGAGTCCACCCTGACTCTTTCGATCCTCGATCTTTCGATAGACTCACATCAACGACCCACACTCTTCCATGATCCTACGATCCAGATCAATTCGCGAGTTCAGATCTCACAAGTTCTCACGATTCTGCCTTTGACTTTCCCAATTTGTAGGTCAGCAAAACGTTGATCTCCCGCCATGTGTCCTATCCCGATGGACGTCTAGGATTGTTGTGGCTCCCAGCTCCTTGGGTATTTGCCTCTTGAATTCTTTGCAGGTTCTTCCTCTGAAGTATGTGGATCTCTGCCACATGTCCTCTGAATCCAATGACTCAGAGTCACCTCACACCTCACCCTTTTCGTAGTTTATATTACTCTCCCCCAGTTCTTTCGATGTCCTAGTTCTTGAACTCTCAGATCTGCTTCCACCTGTCAGCCCCAACGATCGATGGTTCAGATGATTTTGGAACTTCGGGACTTGGCAAAGTCCACTCTTTTGTATACTTTCAAAGGGTTGAACCCTCGCGCACCTTTCCTGGATCCAACGGTTGTTGTTCCTTGCACTCAGATCTAAAGGCCCGGATCTAATCTCCTCCTACGCGCTCTTCTAATTGTCTAGACGTTAATTTCAATGGCCCAGATCTTTCATAGTGCTCGATCCAATGACCATTGTCGCTCCTCCTCCCAAGCTTTCTCTTTCTTCCCTGACTTGGATGATTTCAGAGCTTTCGAAGGCCTCAACCTTCGATCTACCTCTTGTGAGCCCTGATATATGGGTCTCGACTTCCACTTACCCTACGGAGCTTACGAACTTAAAACAAGTTCACCTCTTGAACCTCATCTGCGCTTCTGAGAAGTGATTTTCTCTTCTGATCTTGGTTCTTAGGGGATCTCTAGTTCCCATGTACTCCTTGTGTTAATCTTCTCATGTTAGATCGATGATCTGCGACCTTCCTTGATCCAACATTCCAGATCACATCGCAACTTCGATTTTCAAAAGTTTTGTCATGCCAATGTGTGATTCTCCCGATGTTCAGACTCCGATCTCGCCAATTCGACAGACAAGGAGGGTCCTGATAAATCCTTGGATCTACGGTCCAGATCACATCGCAACTTCAGGTTTCAGAAGTTTAGTCGCGCCAATGTGAGATTTTCTCGATGTGCAGACTCCGATCTCACCTATCCGATGGACAAGGAGGGTCCCAATATATCCTTGGATCTACGGTCTAGATTTCATTGCGATTTCATGTTTCGGGAGTTTAGTTGCACCAACGTGTGATTCTCCCATCACGCGAACCCCGAACTCACAGATTTGACGGTCGAGGTGGGTTCCAATAGATCCTTAGATCTATGGCCCAGATCACATCGTGACTTTAGGTTTTAGACTTCAAAGGATGCATCCCTTTCATGATTATTACCAACATTCGTCGAACCTGAGAAGGCTGAAGAAGTCGAGGCACTAATGCCTGTGTTCCTTCCTCAAATCTAATGACCGTGATAGACCTCGGATCCTTCTGAACGGATCTCATTCATTCATCTTCCAATCAAAAGGATATTCCCTTTTTATACTTGAATATTGCTATCCTTCCTGAACTTCGTCAGTTATGAAGGACCTAAGAGCGTTACACTCTTTCTACCAGACTTAACATTTAGAAGAATTTCGACGTACCCCTTGCACCCATTCATCAAGTCTATAACTTAAGTGGTTCTTGATTTCTTCTTGCCTCATTGAGATCCTGTGCATATCTGCACTACCTCTCCTGAGCATAATAAAATCCATCCTTCAAGAGACTCAGAACAATTAGGAGGGTTGATATGCATCCATGAAACTGTGTCCAAGGTCGACGGACATATAGTTCGTGACTCTATCTTAAGCCACCATAGGATGCAAGCTTTTACGAATATAAAACATGTCCTATCCATATGATTTCCTACTTACCTAATTTCAGATTCAGTCATATACACAAGAAGGGAATACAGTATAAATTATTAAGCAAACATAACCATCCCTGCAACATTCATAGGATATCCAACTTTAACTCAGAGTTCCACTTAAATACACAAGATATGTGATTACTTATCTATTATAGGTGGTAGCCAACTAACTGACTGTGGGTGTTCATCCTTCCACCCTACCATAGGATCAGAGGCATTCATTCTTAGCACTTTGGCCACCCCCATGCCAAGCCATGATATCACCAGGGAACTCTCGTAGTTCTCAAGGATTCTTTCTCTTTTCAGATTCTGCTTGGGTTTTGTTCTCTGCAACTTTCAGAGATTTCTCTCTGTTATGGCCTCAACGAGGTTTATTAGATTCTCCCTTCAACATAAATCTCGCGGCCTTCTATCCATTAGCCCCTAGAGAGCTCCGCGCATCTCCCTTACGAGCTTGCACTCTCATCCCCCAGTGTCTCCTCTTTGGTTTTTCGTGTGTATCTATCTTACCTTTCTTCTAGTTGGAAGGTTCCCGACCTATCATGTTCCTTTTGTCAGAAGGAAACTCAAGTCTGCATGTCTTTGTGGTACTTCGGGTTGACATTCGGCAACTCGACCATGCTTCCATTCATTGGGGTAGTTGATAATTGAACCAATGGTCCTTTCTTCATTAACTAATTTCTCTCCTTGGGATCCAAAGGAGTTTCGTCATCCTCATCAAGGGAAATTTGGGGTTGTTTGTTATAATTAACCCTCTCGTATAATTTTCACATTCTTCCTCTAGTGATATCATGGCCAGTACTTTCAAGGCTTCACCCCCACAGTCAGTTATTAACAACTCAAACAATAATACATTTACACCGTTCTCATGCCATAGCATGGTAATCCTATTTTATGATTAATTACAAGTTGGGAAAACAAGGTGTTACAAGAACGCACCACCAAAACCCTGACTACCAGCCCTTTCGGCAACACCTGCGAAGCAGGTGAAGTCTCACCCGAGGTAGAAGCAGGGAAGGTTACAGGACACATGTGTCTGTAACCAAGTTGGGACAAAGATCTGTGATAATAACACTTCATAGAGTATTCTATTAATGCTTAAGAACTGACATACATTAGTTCATTAACCTTATTAACATCGCAAAACATACCAAAGGATAGATCTAGTGTAGTAACAACAAAGATTATGCACTTTAAACACCTAGCACTTAGCACTGTGAACTAGATCTAGTATATAAGAAAATCATTCAAGAAACACATATATATCCATTACACATCTAATCTAAGCACTAAGCAAAACATAATAGAGATAACATTGCACAAAGCAAACCATAAGATGCCAGATATACGTGGTTCACCCCAATGCGGGGCTACGTCCACCGACTGCTTCGCCTCTTTATTATTCGTCTGTCTATTACATTCAGTTACTTCTATGCACTCAGCCACATAGTTGAGCTTCGCACCATATAGGAGATCTGCGCACTAAGCACTAGATCCTCCTTTCAAAACTAGGTCAAGGCATAGAGCCAACTCTCTATCAAGCACAAAGCCTTAACATGCATACATTCTTTTGCACAAATCCACTCAAACTACTTGCACTTAGATTCTTCCTTATATAATACATTCTTCTTTATTTATACTTTTACAATCCCTTACAATAAGGCCTAATCATGGGAAAAGCTGATGGGCTGACATCCCATAAACCCATTACAAAACCCCTAGAAAAACCCTTACTAGGTCCACATATCCCTAAAAAATGGGTGAGATCCGCGATCTCAGCTCCGCCTGGGAGATCCTTCTTTGACCAACGTGTTGAAGTCCAAAAGTGGGTCAAATATGACCAAGGTTTCCTCAAAACTTGGTCGAGGGCCAACAATGAGGATGGAGTCGAATGGCTCACAGGCCCTGCTCTCACACGACGATGTTGTGGATGATGTTGTGGCTTTTGGTTGGGTCAGGTTCATACAAATATTAGAGGGTTTTAACCTGGAGTTTGCTTAAGATTTTTCCTAAACCTTCGATGGTTCTAAGGCCATGATAAGAGATTTACAGTTGGAAGTTACCGAGGATTCAATTGTATAAGCCACAAGATTTCCTCAAGAAGGAGCTCGCTGTTTCAAAAATCTTAAATTCGAAGGCATCCCTTGGAACTTGCTAATGGTCTCCAAGAGGTTGCACTACAATTTCAAAGGTATACCAATTTTTTTGTTTAAACCCCGATGACACGGTTTACTGTTGATACTCAAGCAGTTTTTCACATGCAAGTGTAGATATGGACTAGTTTTCCTGCTTCATGTCCGTTTGTTGATGGTGTTTTTAGGGTTTGATTTAAATATGGCATTCTACTTTCTTAAGAGCCTGCAAAAAATGGCCAAATTTTACCAAAGGAAAAACCTAAATGCTTAGTCTAGCTTATTCCATCATGGCCCGATTCAAATTTTGGTCATTTCACAATTATCAAAAGTTGGGGATCATTGGAAAGACTTCATGGATAGGAATGGGTTCACTCCACCCGAAATCGTAATAGACTCACCTCTGTGTTAAGATGACTCCACCATCCCTTGCCTATGAACTCCTTCTCTGAGAAACCTACATGTTGACTTATAAGGAAGCCCTGTGTCAATATCTTAAACCCTTGTTGTTTTTCATAAGTCATCCAAAGGCACACACCGGAGACCTGATTTTATTCCTAAAAAATACTTATAAGATGTATTGGATAATCTGAAGGGTAAGGTCCTTGTTGTTCCTAGTCCTGGGACAATTATGGGTGATTTGAATGAGATTAAAATCATGAAGTAAGGTAGACAAAAAAATACAGAGAGTTCCAGACATTGATTTTAAGAACAAGAGATCTAGTCGACTCATATCAAGAATGCTGAGGAATCAACATCACGATCGTGAAAAACCTATCCTTGTTATTGATGTCGATGACTAGATTTTTGTCAATGATACCAGCACCGATGCACCCCAATTCGATTTTGTATCGAATCTTCCTTCTTTCTTAAAGAAACAACAAGGTTTTTCATGCATTCAACATGATCTCAAAAGAATCATGGAACAGGGTAAGTTACACACTACAGATCAGATTCGGCTTTTACCAAATCATGAACGGGTGTATTGTGAGAGTTTTTTCGACTGGATCAAAAGGTACTATCGAGATATTCCTTACCTATAGGCGTAGTTGAATTAAGTGGTCACTCGAAACTCAGTTCTTGAGAGGGAAAATGATGAGCTCAGAGCTTGCATTCGATTGACTTCACATAGAGCCAACAAGCGTATTAAGAGATCGAGAAATGTGGTTATTAAAAGCTCCACCAATTTCAATACTATTATAAACTCAAATTTGTCTGATGTCTCACTTTCGAATTTCTGAATTGGTAAATAGTTCCTTTTTTTTTTCAGGATTTGATTGTATTTGGATAATAAGTAAATTCGTTTTGATTTTGTTTTTATTTTAGACCAGCTACAGAATCGAAGATTCTATAGCTTGTCTTTTGAATTATTTATTTTGATTATTGTCTAATTTAGATTTCATTTTCCTTCTCTCAGGTGAACAACAAGTTGATGTGCTACGATTAGTGGAATGAGTCATGGGTTGAGCGTTTAGTGGACTATTAATTTTCGTTTTTGAAAAACAATGTTTAATAATGTAACTGTTTCAGATTGAAAGACTTCAACATAATTATCTTTTTGTTATTTTATTTTAGTAAAATATTATTTTAAAAGATCTGTCTCTATCTTGCATGATATGAGGAACAGATTAGAAACTTGTTTAAATAGCACTGCTTTCCCAGTGATAGAAAAAATTCCTCCTTTGACGACCCCACAATCACGTGCTTATAAAGCGTCAAATCTGAGAGCAGTGCGTGGCATCCCCCTATGCATTAAGCCTCATCCTGATCTCGATGAAAGATCAGTTAATGAAAAAGGAGTGGTGGTCGAAACCTCAACTCACTCCATAAATAGAAGGCGTGGAAGATCTGACTGTGGAGATAGAGCTGGCAGCCTGAGGTACCACGGTGGATGATTTTTCTTGCAGGCCCATGTTGAGTTAAGTTTGCGTCTGACAAGAGGATACACGCATAGTCTGATAGAGGAAGGCAAAGACGAAAGGCTTTGAATGGAATGTCCAGATCACATCCCTGGTAATTTTTGGACTGATCAATGTATAAATAGATCAGTTCAAGATTTTGTTAAGGTCATCAACTTGTTGAGTAGAGCTCCCTATTTTGTAATATTTTGATGCCTGAGTTGTTCTCTGGTTATGTATCAAACTTGAGAATTTCACATTAATAGAAGTCAATTTCTCTCATCTCTTTGTAAAAACTGTGCTAAAAACACTTGGGCATGGAGGATCCATTTGAGGGTTGTAGTTCTATTGTAATGTAGGTTTGATTACAATATTGGTGTGACTAGTTTTAGTCAACTTCCTTGTTATCCTATTCCTGCTTACGTTTAAAGGCTCGAGAATGGAGGATCCAGTTGATTTGTTGTAGTTTCATGATAATGTAGGTTTGATTATTATGCTACTATGACATATTTCAGTGTTTGAAACTTGAGTTCAAGAGTTCTCTTGAGGCTAAGTTTTTCTTCACCAAGATGCTTGAAAGCCGGATGCCCATAGCAGTTTTGTTCACCTCTCTCACTAAGTCTTCTTCTTCTCACACTTAAACTCAAATCACTGATTGAATTTATTGAGGCCCTCACTTCCCTGTGCATTGCTTGTCTAGTTTTGGTGTTAAAATCATTCTTGTACTGAGTTTTGTCGATTTGACCTCCATTCACAAAACCAACATCCACCAAACATTATGATGGGTACTGGACTTATCCTCTCGTAGTCTGAGGGTGACTCTCAGTACTAACATTAATGGAGTTGTTGCTGGGGAGATGTAAGTGAATATATCTTTCCTGGGAGAACGACGACGATCGGATCTGATCTTCGATGGTGAAAGAAGACCAAACACATTCAGAGTACATATCATTCACCTGACGACTCCATGATTAAAGAATCCAATGGCGACTCCACAGTTTTAAGAAGTCATATTTTCAGATGGAAGCCATTTTGGCTCAGAGGTTTTCTCCTTTTAATTTATATTTTGTTCCTGATTTTCCAAATGTTGTTCCTACTAGGGATGAGTGGGGTGATTTTTTGCCCAGATTTAGCGAACATAGAGATGACAACCTTGCAGAGCATCTGCTTGAGTTTCATGAACTCATGCATCAGTGGGGAATACATCATGAGGATGTATTAATGAATATGATCATGTTCTCATTAGCGGGCCACGTGAGTGGTATCGATCCTTTCCCCCTGCTAGCATCTCCTCCCTGGAAGAATTTTATGCAACTTTCAATATTCATTGTCAAAAGTTTTATTCCTCTGAGTTAATTTTTCATAGCTGTTGTGAGGAGTATAAAGACTGTGTTAAGGATATAGTTGATTCTTATGAATGCTGTGAGGATGAAGAAGATGCCTTGGATGAGGAATCAACTCTTTCTCTTCCCTGTTCATCTGCATCAGATGAAAGCTATGTTTGTTGTCTCAGTAAGGAAACTGTAGAAATTGAGTCTGTTCTGGAAGCCGATGTTCTTTGTAGCCCTGTCTCTAAAAAGCCTAGATATGAGCAACCTATTTTTGACTCATATGATGGTGATAAGATATTACTTCCTGGATTGAATCTTGACAGGCAGCCTGTGTTTAATAATGAAGAGAAATTTTCTCATGTTGGACAAAAGATGCCTCTTGGTATGTCATTCAAGGTTCCTCCTTTGTTTGATCATTATGTAGATAGTGACTAAGATGTTGAGGTGTTTTTTGTATTAGGAGCATAAAGCATTAGCAACCAATCTTCTAATGAAATTGAAATCTTTTACTAAGGGCAACATGTTAAAGAAAAAGATCCATCCATTGATATACATGAGGAGATTTCTTGCCATCAGCTAGCAGATGTGATCAGAGCAGACCAAGGAGAAGTGGATCAACAACCTACATCATCCTTTCACTTACCTTTGATTGCCACAGACATTCAGCCAGATGTGAGCAGCTGTAAAGTAGAGTAGGTTTTCTGTTAAAAATATGGTAGGTTTTACCACCGATTTTCTGACCCTGTGGGGGAGTACATGGAGTTGTGTCTTATCCATGTATTGAAGCCCTCAAGCTTTGTCATACCTTCGACATTGGGAGGTAATCTGAAAAATGTAATTATTTTGTTGTCACAGTTTGATTATCTCTTGCTGATCAATAACAGAGTAAATAAGTTTTCAGTTAGGAGGTTACTTGAATGGTTCTAGTGGAAGTTTTCTTTCACCTAGCACATTGTAAAAATCAGTTAGTCTAGGATTGTACATAAATAAGCTCCTTTTGGAGCATGTGTGTTTGTTTTATTTTGTAAGTATAATAGTGTATATATCAGTTTGTTGTCTTCAACAGGATGTTTTCTGAGCACGACTCCACAACCCAATAGCTAAGGCACTAGAACTGCGTGTTCTTGACATCTCACAGGGAGCATGCCATCCCCTGTGGAGCCAAATGTTATCACATAAAGTTGTCAAAGGGTCATAGGACGACCAATTCCATGGTCTTCATAGAAGCATCCAAACACAACGTTCAAAAGCAACCCATTTCGAGTTGAAAGTACAAGCAACAGACAGGTTCATTTTTCAACGGTGGAGATACCCTATGAAGTTATGATTAGTAGCCCCCAGTAATTAGGAATTATAAAGTTGTGTGAGGTCTAGCACCAGTCAGAAGCCCGGAGTTGCATATCAAGTGCCACACATCCCTCCTGATCGGACGATTAATATTTACTTTAGGAATATGGGCTTCAGGAGTTTTAGCATCTCGACTCCTGGTTTCAGTCAAAGCGCTTTCTCCCGGAGTTAAAGATCAAGCGCCATGCTTCCCTATGGATTGGAAAATCATTATTTACTTCAGGATTTCAGGCTATGGGAGTTTCAACATCTCGACTCCTGGTTTTTTTCAAAGTTTTTTCACCCGAAGTCCACCGATCGCTGTTGCGTTTCCATCCAAATCCAACCGTGGTAGTTCACCTCAGGAGTTCTGGCTTTGGGAGTTTCGAAGTTTCCCTTCTCACTTTCCTCTGAACTACTTTTGACCGAAGTTGCAGATCTCTTCCACACATCCTTTCTGATCAGATGATCATGTTTCACTTCAGGAATTTGGGCTTCAGGATTTTCAACTTCCCTGTTCCCGTCTTCCTCTGAAGCATTTTCTCCCAGAGTCCACTGATCTCTGTCACATTTCCTCATCTAATCAATGGTATTCGTTCACTTCAGAGTCACTCTTCTTTCTGTGACACGTTAGCATAGTGACGTCAGGCCTCCACGTCAGATCATCCTTTGGGAAGTGTTCTTGTTCAACATCAAAATTAGAGCCATCTTTAAGTGTGGTTAGAAGTACCCTAGAGTTGGCGGGAAGATGATCTTTAGCGGGGACACTAAGTTAGCAGAGGTTCCCAGATCACAGACCAAGGTGATATCAACTACCACGCTCCATTGCAGAGACACAAAATGCTCGAAAGATAAAATTCTTGAGCGGTCCTGCAATCAAAACCATGGTATAGCATAAAAGCTACGTGGAAATTAGTGGTGAATTGTGGTTTCAAAAGCGGTTTGGGTCGAAACTGCCTTTGACTAACCCACAATCACATGCTTATAAAGCGTCAAATATAAGAGCAACACATGGCAGCCCCCTAGGCGTTAAGCCTCATCCTGATCCCGACGAGAGATCAATTAATGAAAAATGAGTGGTGGTTGAAACCTTGACTCACTCCATAAATAGAAGGCGTGGAATATCTGGTCATGGAGACAGAGCTACCAGCCCGAGGTACCACGATGGAAATTTTTTCCTGTAGGCCCATGCTGAGTTAAGTTTGCATCTGACAGGAGGATACACGCACAGTCTGACAGAGGAAGGCATAGATGAAAGGCTTTGAATGGAATGGCCATATCACATCCTTGATAATTTTTGGACTAATCTAAGCATAAATAGATCAATTCAAGATTTTGTTAAGGTCGTCAACTGGTTGAGCAGAGCTCCCTATTTTGTAATATTTTAATGCCTAAGTTGTTCTCTAGTTATGTATCAAACTTGAGACTTTCGCATTAATATAAGTCAGTTTCTTGT
>JASDQU010099900.1:161895-205495 GCA_032191745.1 Picea mariana | reverse complement strand
CGACGATGACCAAATGCCTATTCAAAAGGCGCTTCCCGATTTCTGTCTAGTGAGTGCTGGCTTCGTTTCATGATATGACATTGGGCTATAAGTTTCATGTGACCATGCGATTATGGGTGAGTCTATAGGTGGTTTGAGGACAACCTACTTTTCACCCCGCAATTCACTACAAGCCTCCACATGTACTTTCTCCAAAACCATGGATTCGATTGCGGCCCCGCTCATGAGAGATTAAGGCCCGCAATGGAGCACTACTGTCGATCTAATGATCTTTACGGTGCTCCTGAACGGACGGTTCAGATCTATCCTCTCAATTCTACAGACTAGATCTCTCCTTCCTCCATCAACGACTGAGCTTTCCTTCGTGATCCGAGATCCGAGAGATTCAAATCTCAAACCCTATTGTTGCTGACTGGATATCTTCTGGAATGGAAGATCTACTGACATCTATCCTCTTCAATCGACGACTTTGCCTTCTTTCATTTTTCCAAGTGTGATCCTTAGTCTCAACGATCAGATGACACGTGGCCCTCCAAACCAACAGACGAGATTGATTTTTCCTTTCAGGCTTTGGGAGTTTCAATTCTCAAACTCCGTTTACTCCTGGAGCATTTCACCTAGAGCCCATGATCCAACGACGTGTGTCCCTCTCAAATCAATGGTCAAGATCTCCTTCGGGTATTTGGATTTTGGAGATTTCAATTCTCAACCTCCGCTTTCTTAGAACATTTTTAGCCAGAGTCCACAGATTCCTGCAACGTGTCCTCCTCGAATCAATAGTCCTCATTCACTTCAGGACTTTGACACTTTGGCAATATCAAACCTTTGTCCTTCGCATTTTCCCGAAGATGACAATATACTGACGTGTGTCCTCTTCAATCCAATGACTATCCTTCGCTCCGAGACTTCGGCCTTCTGCAATCTCAAATCTTTCTCCTTTGCATTTTCCCGGAGAAGTTTTGCCCGGAGTTCATGATCTGTTGACTTGTATCCTGCTATACGATCAATGATCAAGAATACACCCAAAGTGATCTTTAGATTGGATGACTCGTATCCACTTCGGGTATTCAACATTCAAGACTTCGGGTCTTTGGGCAAGTATTGGTGGTAAAAATCCCGAAGAAAAACTCCCTGAGTGACGTAACTCTTGCATCACTCGATGATGTGTCACGAGTCGAGCAACTGCCATGTGTCACTCAGATTTGTGATTTTTACGTACCTGAAATGTTGAATCAACTTGACACTTGTCATTGTTTGATTGCGCCACTTTTCCTTGCTGACGTGGTCTGCCACGTGTCCTTGCTAACATGGTCTACTGACATTGTCTGCCACATGTCCTTACTGCCGTGGTCTGTTGACATTGTCTGCCACATGTCCTTGAGGATGAGATTTGATGACGTAATCTGTTGATGTAGATATTCCTGATCTAACAATCATTGTCTGATCTCTAGATCTGATGGCTGACAGAAATTCGCATCTCGGGAATTTCAAATCTCAAACTTTCCTGAGTGTAACCTACTCGCATCTTTATATCCAAATTGAATAGTGTTCCCTCGATCAGGATCTTGGACTGACGACTTGATATTTCTGCAATGCAACTTTGCTAGATTATCCTTTCCTTCCACTCGAAATTGATCCAACGACTGACGAAACTTCGCATTCCAGAGATTTCAAATCTCAAACTTTCCTGAGTGTAAACTGCTTGCATATTTAGATCTGAACTAAACATTGTTCATCGATCATGTTCTCAGATCGACGGCTCAATCTTTCTGCGTGCTCCTCCTGTCTGGACTCTGTTCCATCGGCCATTGTCGCTCCTCCTCCCGAGCTTACGATTTCTTCCAACTTGGAAGAATGTCTAAGTGTCAAAGGCCTTGACCTTTGATCCTTCTGGGAGTCCTGATGACTTGGACCTCGTCTGCACTTCTAGAAACTGATATCTCTTCTGAGATTTCTTGTCTTTGCATAGTGTTCACTTCTCCTCCCGAGCTTACACTTCTTTCCGAGATTTGATATCTGCATAGTGTTTGCTTCTCCTCTTGAGCTTACACTTCTTTCCAAGCTTTGATCTATGCATACTTACGCTATTCCTCCTGAGCTTTGATTTTCATACTGTTTGCTTCTTCTTCTGAAATTATGCTTTCCCTTTTTACATCATTGTTGCTTTTCTTGCCTGTAAACATATCATCATCATTGTTGTTCTTGCCATCAATGAAAAGCACACTCTACCTGCAAATATGCCAACATTTCTCTCATCTCTTTGTAACAACTGTTCTAAAAACACTCGGGCATGTTGAATCTAGTCGAGGGTTGTAGTTCTATTGTAATGTAGGTTTGATTACAATATTATTGTGACCAGTTTTAGTCAGCTTCCTTATTATCTTATTCCCCTTTATGATGAAAGGATCGAGCATGGAGGATCCAATCGAGTTGTTGTAGTTTCATGATAATTTAGGTTTGATTATTATGCTGATGTGACAGATTTTAGTGTTTGAAACTTGAGTTCAGGAGTGCTCTTGAACCTACATTTTTCTTCACCAAGCTGCTTGAAAACTGGATGCCCATAGCAATCTTGTTAACCTCTCTCACTAAGTCTTCCTTCCGCTCACACTTAAATTCAAATAACTGACTGAAGTTAATGAGGCCCTCACTTCCCTGTGCATTGCTTGTCCAGTTTTGGTGTTAAAATCCTTCTTGTACCGAGTTTTGTCCACTTGACCTCCATTCAGAAAACCAACATCCACCAAACATTCTGATGGGTACTGGGCTTATCCTCTCGCAGTTTGAGGGTGACTCTAAATGCTAACACATATGATGGACTTATTTTTTTGAAGCTATATGGGAAAAAAATTTACTCTTTGGCTTTCATCCTGTGTAGACTGCACAGTGTTTCATTGTTTTCTCATGTGATTCTAGATGTGAAATTTTATTTGTATAGAACTAGCTATAGTATGTTCTGCATGTAATATTTTATGTCATGTTTTTATTTATGCAGTTCATTATATTTGGTGTTGTTGATATCTATGTCTGTTCACCTATCCAAGCATTTTGATTTTACATCTAATGTTAGGTAGCTGGTAATACCATTTACTGAGAATTGTAATTTCTTTCATTTTCAGTTAATGGACATTCTAAAGTCACATGATATAAAATCATTTGTCTTTCTATCATCTTAGACTTGTTTCAGAATATAAAAGACTTCTTTGAGTTTTTTCAGGAAGTATTATTCTTGCTTTTGTCATAGGTTTACACTTGACACAGGTTAAGAGGAGCTTATACAAATACAAAGAGATGAATCTAGCTTAATACTATTGATCAGCGAGAGGTTATTTAGTTTATTATTTATTTAATTTGTTGATTTGTGAATGAATAGTGATTGCATCATTTAAATGTTTAGTGCTTTGTCCATTTTCATTATATCATTTACAATCTTATTCACTCATTGTTTATTAGTTTGGTAGTTAGAGTACTAGAATAATTTTGTTTATTTTTAATCTTGTATGGATCCATCATTTTAAAACAATTATTTTCACAAGGCTTTACTTAAACCTTGTAATTGTAGATACCTTTCGTATATAATACCACTGTTAGTTAAGACAGTTGTAATTAATGTGTCGATTGATAGAATTGTACATATATTTAGTTAATTTAGAACTCTAGTTGGCTAATGGAGCCATAAAACCCGCTAGGGTAGATTATACCAAACGGCTTGGGTTAAATAGACAACCTCGGTCCAGATCTTCCCTTCCCGTTGATGGTGTGTCATAAACTCCCATCAACAAATGGCGCTAGAAGGAGGGCTTGAATGTCATTCTCCTGTCATAGCGCGTATTTGCTCAGATCCTAACGTTACACTTGACCCAACTACTACCTCAGAAACTACTCACGACATTCCCGTCGAGCCAATGACACCAGTTCCTCAAGGGATTGGTGTACATGAAATTAGTCGTGAGTCGATTTTGAGAACTCAAAGTGATTTTTCCCGAATGAGATAGCCTGGTAGACAACTAAATCATCTCCTTGATTTCACCAATTTGCAAGAACAACCTCTTAACACTAGTTTTCCCAATAAACCATTAATCAGTAATATCACCGATCCTTCTGAAGCACCAATCCTTGGTGCTGGGGAATCTGGTATCCCACCATCCCCACCTGGTTCTTCTCCACCCTCTTCAAGATAGGAATCCTCAGACGAAGGCAGTTCTACGTCTGAAAGATATCAACCTTCAACTCCATCAACTCCCATGGAAAACCAAAATAATCCTGCCAGACTTTGGCTTGATCAAGATGCTGTGGAAGTACCTGGACCCCAACACCCATTGCCCAAACATCCAGAAAAGTGGCTACCGAAATTTGACCCAGATTCGAAGCAATCAACTGAGGATCACATCAAGAAATTTATGTTAGTTGTTAGGCTCCGGAGTGTCAAGCACGAGGATGTCGTGTACAGGTTATTCCCCTACACTTTTGAGGGAAATGCCTTAACCTGGTATTTTGCGCAAGAACCTCAAATCATCGTCTCTTGGGACAAGTTTGAAACCTGCTTTCCANTATGAAAATGAAACCTAAAGAAAAAGTTAAGGATTTCAACTAGAGATTCCTAACGTTAAAAACCAAAATCCCTGTAGATTTGATGCCTGCAGAAAACTTGAATGTTGCATACTATACTAAGGCCTTGCATAACAATATAGCCATATGGGTTAAAAGGTAAAAAAAAAAACACATTATTAGAAGCCTTTGAGGAGGCAATCCTTATTGAGAAGGGCATTCTGAGCTTAAAATATAGTTTAAATAGTGAGGCTGAAACAACTTCATCTTCTAAAAAGAAAGTAGAAGTTCTCACTAGACCTCCTCAAACTAAAAATCAACAAGATACATTAGACTTGGAAAGTTTGTAGAAAGCTTTCTAAAATTTATCCAATCAGGTCATAGACTTAAAAATATCCGCCGAGGAGGCATATACAAGTAAAGGAGGATTTAGACCACCTTTCAAGAAACCTTTTCTTCCAAACCGGCCAAACCCAACCATAGAAGGTCTAAAATTTGAAGGACTATAGTACACATTGCAAATGATACTGGAAGCACATGATAACACTGTTTCTGCACCTCCTGAAAATCAAGATGACACTGGTGAAGAGGAAACACTTGAGGAGGAGGACTCATCTCCTCCCATTTTCGGGCATTTTTTGGACAACATATTTCAAGAAAATTTAGAAATTGTCCATCCTTATAACACTCGAAGTAAAGCACAAAACAAACTTTCACCTGAAACTAGGAATGTGGTTTCAAAATAGCCAAAGCAAATTGAAACTAGACAAAACCCTGTTGCCCCAGTTTTGGAATATGATTTGGTTGAATATCTTAAAAAACTAAGGGCAAATATATTAGTTTTTGAATTACTTAAATCCCCTCTTATCCTACAGAAAATGCTTCAAAGTATAGCTGAAAATAATAAAAAGAATGACTTTGTAAATAAAAAAATCAATAGAAAGTGACCCAAATAAAACTAAAGATGTCCCTGGTAAAAACTCATCTGAAAATTAGGATAAAAGGGACATACCAGAGAAAACTGTAGGAAATTTAGATAGGACTATTTCAGGTACAACCATACAAAATCAACAGAATTCTGCTATCTCTTCACGAAAAAATGTACCTCCTTTTTTATTAACTTTCAAAATTTTCAAGATGAATGTACATAACTGCATGGTTGATTCTAGCGCCTCATTGAATGTAATGCCTTTATTGTGTGTCAGAAAATTAATGCTGAAGTAAAACATTCTGATTTAAAAATCATTCAGTTAGACCGAACTAATGTCAAGGTCATCGGTGAACTTAAGAATGTATTGATAAGGTTGTCATCTAACCCTAAGGTCCACCAAGTAATTGATATAATTGTTGTTGACATTCCGAAAGTTTATGGTTTATTTTTTAGTAGAGATTGATCAGAGTAGTTACATGGCTATTTTGCTACGGATTGGTCTCATCTGTGGCTACCAGAAAATGGACAGCCTAACAATACCAGAAGAAATAGAGAATGTTACCTCAAGTACACTTTTATAGGTTTAAATGATCCCAATGATCCTTTTACTACTACTGTAAATACAATTGAGACACAGGGAATGAATACCTTTTTTGGAAATTTCATGATTAAAATATCCTCTATCATCGACCCATAACAACAATCTAAAATATCGGCCTATACTCAGATGGAAAATCTGGGAAGTACATCGAACATTACTGACGACGAAGAAATATGGTCCTTAAACTTTGATGGATCTAAATCCTAGGAAGGGGCAGGTGCTGGTTGTGTACTAATCGATCCCAAAGGTAATAAAACATTTATTACTTGTCAATTGGAATTTGAATGTACTAACAATACAACAGAATATGAAGCACTTCTGTAGGGACTAAAGAAGGTATATGATCTCGACGTACAAAACTTGGTAGTATTCGGTGACTCTGAAATCATAGTCAAGCAGGTAAGAAACGAGATACATTGTTTATCACCACATTTGAAAAACTAGCAAACTAAGGTATGGAGTTTAATACATAATTTTTTTTCTTTTAATATAAATTCCATTTCTAGGTCGAGTAATTCCGAAGTTGATTTATTAGCTAATGTTGCCTCTAAATTATTTCATGTTGAAGGTCTTTCTCCTAACGCATTCTCGGTTGAATTGTTGTTTAGGCCATCGATTCCCGACAACATCACCAATTGGCGAGTGTTTGATGACAATAATAAGATTATCAATTTTCTTCATATGGAAGATACTTTCCACTATGCGGTAATCGATGAAAGCAACCATAATGAAAACCTATGAGATTTCACGGTAATATCCGATCCTCATTTTGCAGAATTATCATCCGAGCTGGTAAACTCTATACCCAAATCTGTTGTTAGATTAGATAAATTTTATGATCTATATGACAAGTTTAGAGGGGTAGTCAATTGCAAAATGAATAGTTCCTCATTACTGTACGAAACTGTAAATTTAGGAATGCAAGATAATCCTCAAAATATCAATATGGGAAAGGGATGTTCTGAACAAGAAAGATTTGCATTTATAAAATTGTTTAAAGAATTCAAAGATGTGTTTTCTTGGACATATGATGATCTAAAAACTTTTGATCCAAATATAATACAACTTGTAATTCCCATGAAGCCCCAAACCCAACCTTTTCAACAAAAATTGAGAAAAATGCATCCTAAATTAGAACCTACTGTAAAAAATGAGCTAAATAAATTGCTTACCACCAAGATCATTTTTCCATTCCGACATACTCAGTGGGTATCCACATTATTCCCAGTAACGAAGAAAAATGGAGAATTTCGACTTTGTGTCGACTTTCACAATTTAAACCGAGCCTCTAATAAAGACAATTAACCTGTTCCCCCAATGGAGCAAATTTTGAAACAAGTATCTGGTTCCGAGAGGTTATCTTTATTAGATGGTTTCTTAGGGTATAACCAGGTCCTTATGTCTTCATCAGATCAACTGAAAACCACTTTTCGTACCCCATGGGGAACCTATGCCTATAGGAAAATTCCTTTTGGATTGATCAATGTCGCTGCCACTTTCCAGAGGGCAATGTAAATTGCTTTCCGTGCCCTTATCAATCGGTCAGTTGTTTTCTACCTAGATGATGTCACTGTATTTTCGAAGAATAAGAAATATCACCTATCTCATCTTAGGTTTGTGTTAGAACGATGTCACAAGTTTGGTATTTCACTCAATCCTAAAAAATCAGTCTTTGCAGTAGAAGAAGGGAAATTGATTGGGTTTATAGTCTCTAAATATGGAATGATAATTGATCCTGAATGAACCCAAGCCATTGCCAACCTTCCCCCACCTTCTTCCAAAAAGGGAATGCAATCCTTTTTGGGTAAAATTAATTTTGTCAGATGATTTGTTCCATGTTTTTCTGAGATGGTTAGACCTCTACAAAATCTGATAAAAAAAGGATGTTTTATACAAATGGGGATCACAAGAGAATCAAGCTTTTAATTCCATTAGAAAATCTATAACCGAAGCACCCTCCTTGATGAGTCCTAATTTCTCCCAGGATTTCACATTGTATACTTTTGCATCCGACAGATCTTACGTTGTTGTGCTCACATAGAAAAATGCTAAAAACAACGAGATACCTATTTCATTTATGAGAACTACCTTTAAAGGAGAAGAATTAAATTACCCCATGGTAGATTAGAAGGCATGTGTTTTCTTCAAAGTAGTTAAACATTCCAGGTCTTACCTTTTGAAATCTAGGATAAACGTCGTTGTTCCATACCCTGCTGTAATAAATCTGTTAGTGCAGAAAGAGCTAGGGGAGAAAAGGGAAAATTGGATGACATCCCTTCAGGAGTATGATCTTGAAATAGTGCCTGCACAAATTCTAAGAGGTCAAGGCCTTTGTAAATTGGTAGCTGATTCAGTTGAAAAATCAGAAAATCAAATAAATACATCAACTGCAAATTTGCATAATGAAACACAAATCTGTTGTACACAAACTGTGCCTAATTCATGGTATGATAATATCAAATTTTATTTGTTGCACGAAACTGCTCCTCGCAAACTTGATCCGAAAAATAGAAGAGAACTGAGGCTCATATAGACATATTTCCAATTAATTAATGATATATTGTTTTGAAAAAAATTTGACGGTGTTTTTCTGCGTTGCCTAGAAAAAGAAGAATCTGAAAGGGTGTTAGTTGAACTTCATTCCAGCGACGTCGGGGGTCATTTTTCTGGAGATACAACTGCCCACAAGGTACTTAGGGTTGGCTACTATTGGCCCATCTTATTTAGAGATGCTCACACTTTGGCCCGCAAATGTATAATATGTCAAAAGGATGCAGGGCGGGTCAAGAAGGCTGCTTTCCCTTTGCAGCCTGTTATGGTAGACACACCATTTCAACAATGAGGCCTATATATTATAGGACCAATGAATCCACCTCCCTCAAAACAAAACTAGTACATTCTTACGGTCACATATTATTTTACGAGGTGGTTTGAGGCTTTACCATTAAAGGTAGTCAACACGAGTCAGGTAGTTTTGTTTTTAAACTCTCATATTATCACTCATTTTGGAATACTTGAGTGTCTAGTTTTCGATAATGCTTCTTACTTTTATTCCCTAGATATGAATGTTTTTGCTTTATAAAAAGGGATTAAGATAAAAAATATACCAGCTATTACCCCCAAAGAAACGGTTTGGCCGATTCAACAAATAAAAATATGATCAAAATTATTAAAAGAACAGTGTCGGGAAATCACAAAAATTGGCACAATGCGTTGTAGAAATCACTTTGGGTTGATAGAGCCACTATGAAAGCTTCCATCGGAAATTATCCTTTCTTCCTCATTTATGAAAGAGAAGCCATCCTTCCTCCACACATCTTGCTCCCTTCTTTGCAATTGTCGCATAATTTCAGGAAGAGGAATGCCCCTCTTTAGAGAATCAGATAAATTCTTTATTAAAATTGGAAGAAGTAAGGACATAAGCAAAACTTAAATTGAATCAACATAAAAAAATTGTAAAGAGTTGGATTGATACAAGTTCGTCCTCAGAAATAAATTTTAATGTAGGGGATTTGGTCCTCAAATGGGACAAAGCACACGAAAATAAAGGAGAACATACCAAGTTTCAAAACCTGTGGTTGGGGCCTTTTGTCATTGCTGAAAAATTGGGTCCTAGTTATTTTTGTTTGCACAAATTAGAGGGACAACCAGACACTTTTCCAACGAATGGCCAGTCTCTCAAGAAATACTTCACCTGAGAAAATCAGATTTACCCCCCTTGTAAATATTTTTAGCTTACGTTTTCTTTTGTTTATTTTCGTTTTTTTCATTTTGTTTGTTTTTTTGTGTTTCCTTAATGATTATTTCTGAATCACCATTCATTATTGAAGGGATTTGGATCTTTCACTAGCAGAAGTTGAAACAGTTCAATCCATCTGCACATTAAGTTCTAAACTTAAATCATTTATGGTAAGTCTTTACCAAATCATTATTCCCAGTTTTTATTGAAATATCAGGGAAATACGACTATCTTTAAAATTTGTTATGTCGTCCCAGTTCTAATGAGAACAATTCAAAGTGCTTCCCCATTCATGAGATGATTTGTTGGATAAAATACAAATGTCCAAATTATGATGAAACTTACCAGTTCTTAAAAAATGAAAAAAAAATTCTAAAATCAATCCTATGATTGTCTGGCTGTGAAATCTTCAGTATCACCCCACTCTCCTGTTATTGTGAAGTTTTTGAAAATTTTATAAATAATTTTTGAGAGTTGGAAGCACTGTAATGTGTGGGAATTGTGTGTAAACCCGCCAAGATATTGAACAGGTCTGCTGGCAGCGGGTAAATGCACACATGATACCAAGACAACTCCGTCCGGGTACTGAACATGCCTTCTGGCAGTGAAGCAATGTCGGGTTCGAAGATACTCAGGTATTTTTTTAAATTGATCGTGTGTCAAGATATTTTTATCATATATGGACGACTTTTGGATGGGATCAAAGTAAGGTAGAGGGTTAAATGACATACCTTCCGAGGCTATAAACGCCTGCTGGCAGCAGTGGCCCTGTCAACGGTATTGGAGTTGTATAAATATCGTTACCCCTTTGATCGAAACGAAATTTCAGATTACAATTTTTTCGGACAAAACTTTATTGGATGGTATGCATGTGTGATTTTTTCGAGTTAATGTCAAAGTGATTGATTTTTATTTTAATTGTTTCTAGAACTATCTGAGTTATCTTTTCCCTGATATAAAGTTCTGATGGTGCAGAGATAACTGCTTCGCCCAACATGTGTCCATTGTTGGCAGCCAGATATTCATGACGATTTTATTAGTGTTTAAAACATGCTTTTAATGGAACAAAATTTTTTAACTTCCACTTTTCATTTATGAAGATTTCAATTATGATTTGTGTTTTGAATAAACACTTGATTGGTTGTGTTTTTGAAGTTTGTTTCTTTCATTAAATCTCTTGTTTTTTCTTGTTCAATTTCATGACTATTTAAGCATGAAATTGAAACAAGCTCTGGTTTGAACACATTGTACAGATTCTAGAGTTTTTGTTTATGAAGTTGGATGAATACCTAAGGGAACCTAACAATCTAAATAACCTTAAAGGCTTTTGAACTTATCGTATTATGGGTTGCTTTCTTACCATTAGCATATGAGTCATTCACCTTGGAGGTATGCCTTAGGCAATTTATTCTTTTGATTTTTTTGATTATCACCTACCACATTTTCGATCGCTTATGACACTAAACTTTGATACAATGTTGGAGTATGAACAATATCTCATTATTGTCTTATCACAGTCTCATCATTATTGTATAGAACTGTCAGCCACGCTCTAAAACAATTACTCCTTCGTCCTTCTTCCTTAAGTTCACATTCATTGTCTCAGGTGGTAGTTCTTCGTTTTTGGGCTAGGTGGTCATTAGAGGAGGCAGTTATCAATCACGTGTGTCCTCTGGTTCAACATCCACTCAAAATCCTGAGTGGTGGCTATGATGGGTTTCTCCCGAAGCCTTAGGTATTAGGTCTCCTCTGAAAATGCAAAGCTTATCCTTTATTTCGTGTGGTTTCAAAAATGCTCCCCACTTTGCTACTCCTGTTGATTTTTAGTGACTAAATCAATGGCACATGTGGTGAGGATGGAGTCGAATGGCTCATAGAACTTTCTCTCAAATGATGATGCCATGGATGATCTCATGGCTTTTGGTTGGGTCAGGTTCATAAAACTATTCTAGGGTTTTAACCTCGAGGTTTCTCAAGATTTTTCCCAAACCTTCAATGGTGCTAAGGCCAAGATAAGAGATTTACATTTGGAAGTGACTGAGGATTAAATTGCAGAAGCCACGGGATTTCCCCAAGAAGGAGCTCACTGGTTCAAAAATGTCAAATTTGAAGGCATCCCTTGTGTTATCACATGAAATTGTTAGAGTCCTGTGGTTTGTGGTTTCTACCTAAGTCTATGCCCTTGCCTTGTCTTTCTCTATTTTGTAGGCCATGTCTTTAATTTTTCCATTTCAACCAACAAAGTTGTTTGTTTGTTTGCCCCTTTGTTTGGGCACTCATCTCCTTTACCTCTGTCACCAATCCTTCTGTTTTCCTGAACTCTTAGCCAATCATCCAAGTATTTATTTATGCAGGTCATAGCCATGCGCACAAAGAGAAACACTTAGATGGTCTAATATAGACTCAAAATTAAGCGAGCGAGAAAGTTCAGTTCTCAATGGAGGAGATTCCATTTGAGGTCCATATTTGTGGTCCTCAAGTGATCGGGATCATAAAGTTGCATGAAGTTTAACGTCAGACAGAGGTCTAAACACCTAAAATCATCTAGACCGTTCAATTCAGAAGGGCACGTGGCGCAAGATCAGTGATTTCACGGTTTTACGAGTCAGGAAAGTCCAGGGGCTGAGTCATAAGGACCCGCGAAGTGAAAACACCTGAAATCATTTGGAATGTTAAATTTAGAAGGGAATGTTGCACAGGATCAACGATTTCGCAGTTTCGTGAGTCGGGAAAGTACAAGGGCAGAGTCATAAGGACTCATGAAGTGCAAACACTTGAAATCATCTGGATCGTTCAATTCAGAAGGTCACGTGGTGCAGGATCAACGATTTTGCATTTTCGTGAGTCGGGAAAGTCCAAGGGTAGAGTCGTAAGGAATCGTAAAGTGAAAACACCCAAAATCATCTAGACCGTTCAATTCAGAAGGGCATGTGGCGCAGGATCAATGATTTCGCGGTTTCGTGAGTCAAGAAAGTCCAAGGGCAGAGTCGTAAGGACTCGCAAAGTGCAAACTCATGAAATGATCTAAGTCGTTCGATCGAGGAAAGATGTGGAATGTTGATCTGACTCTTGCGAAGTCGAAGATTTAGGTATCGAAAGAGTGTAGTCATGCGATGTGAAAACCCCCAAAACACGAAATTGCGATGCGCCCAGGAGTTGGGCCCATGGTCATAGCTTGAGGTCATATGGAAAAAGGGTCCAGGAGGAAAGGTTGGCACCCATAGCGTAGAGCCGGCCAAGGTGGAATTTCGAGGAAGAAATTGCAACTGTCGGATGCAAAGTAGATGCAATCGTCCATTTGAGTCAGTCGGTTTCACAGTATCAGGTATCGAGAGTTTGTAGTCAAGTGATGTGAAGGCCCTCGAAATGTGAAATCATGATGCACCCAGGAGTTGGGCCCATGTTCATGGCCCAAGGTCACATGCAGGAAAAATGCGGTGAAGGAGAAGCTGGGACCAGGAGCTTTGGGAGGGCGAAGGAAAGGGTGTGGATTTCATGAGACCTGCACCAAAAGTCAAGGATGCCCGTGTGAGTTAAATAACGAGACCATCATGGTTTCAAGGTGCCGGGTTGACTCGAAGGGATGCTAGCATTGCATGGTGGATCGTTGGGCGTTAAGTCCCATCCTGATCCTGATGAAGGAAGTTAATGAACAAAAGAGTGGTGGTTGAAACCTCGACTCACTCCATAAATGGAAGGTATGGAAGGTCCGGCCGTGGGAACTGAACCGTCACCTTGTGGTACTCTTGCGAGAAGATTTTCCTACAAAACCCATGTTGATATGACCTCGCATCTGACAGAAGAATTCCCACACAGTCCGATGAAGCCAACATCGGCTGGAAGATTTGAATGCAGGGGTCCAATCATGCTCCTAGTAGTTGCAGCAGTTTTGAGTATATATACTCAGTTTTGATATTTTTTAAAATTTGATGGTTAAGATAAGCTCCCGCATTGTAAAGCTTTGATGAAATCTATGGTTATCTATTATGTAATAGGATTTGAGATTTCCTATTTAATATAAGTCAACTTATTTCCATCTCTCTAAAAAAATTGTGTTAGAACACTCGGGCATTGCGGATCCAGTCGAGGGTCGTATGCTGTTGTTATGGAGGTTTGATTTCAACAGTATTGTGACCAGTTTTAATTAGTTCGTTTTGTTATCTTTTTCCCTCTCACATTGAAGAGCTCGGGCATGGATGATCTAGTCAAGTTATTGTAGCTGCATCGTGATGTATGTTTGATCATTGTGTTGTTATGACTGTGTTTCTTAAATATAGTTTAGTGTCTGAAACTTTGAATCCAAGAGGATCTTGTGTTTGAGTTTTTCCTCCTTAGGCTGCTGGAAGACCCGATGTCCATAGCAGACCTCTACATTCTCCTCACCAAGTCTTCCTTCTATTCACCTTTAATCCAACTTACTGACTAAAGTTGATCAAGATGCATACCAGTCCAGTTTTCTGAGTTAAAGAGATATCATCTTGAGTTTGCACCCATTTGATCTCCTTAAAATTATTTGTGACATACAAATTGATGGGCACTGGGCTTACTCTCTCTGCAATAAGAGAGTGCCTTCTAGTGCTAACATTTCTAGTGCCTTTATCGGGGACACATTGAATATTTTCCCTGAGATAGAAGGACAAAGCCTACTGATTCTGAAGGTGCATCAAAACTCAGTACCATTGAATATTGCAACCTGCACCTGGTGACTCCACTGGTCCGATTCCACAGTTTCAGCTGGCTCCGAAAGGTAGACACACAAGGTCTCATCCACAATTGCCTCTAACCATGCATGAAGCTGACCTAAAGAAAATTATCAGGAAATGAAAGACCCCTCAAGAAGGTACTTCAACTTCTAAATCAGGTGATTTTGATAATTGTCATAATCTTCCTTCAAAAACCCCAGTTACTGTTTTTGTTTCTCCTGTTATCCCATCTGTTGGAGTTTCCAGAAATTTGAATTTCAGAATTTTTCCAGCTGATTTCTCTTCTCCTGGCCTCGTTTTGGAAGGAGAAACCTTCAACACTCCTGTCTCTACTGAAGTTGTACCATGGCTCAAATCCATGACCTTAGGAGACTTTCCCACCCCTGGCTTTACTACTCCTCATCTTGTTAGAGTTGATGCAATAGAAACCTTTGTTCCTACCAACTCTTCAACCTTTTTCTCAAAGACTCAGTTATTTCCCTTTTCCCCCAGAAGCACAGTTCCAGACTCACTTGTACGAACTCCATATCCACCTACTTCTCCTCCTGTTCACACACCAATCGTAGGAGAAAATCCCCCCAGGACTAGAATGGAAGCTATAATAGCTGCTAGGAATGCCCCTCTTGTTTTTCTTTAGCCTCTGAATGCCCTCCCAATGGATGGCTACCTTAAGCAGTTTCCCAAGTTCACATGCGAGGGAGACACAACCATAGAGGAACACCTTGAAGCCTTTTACAATTTTACATATTTTCATGTCATCATGGATGCAGATGTATGGATGAGGAATTTTGTTCATAGCCTTGAGGGCGAGGCTAGGAAGTGGTTTAGGGCCTTGCCTCATGGATCTATCGATGGGATTAAAGTCCTAGATGAAGCCTTCTTAAAGAATTGGGGGGACATAAAGGATTTCCTTTACTATATTACAAAGTTTGGATCACTAAAGAAAAAGTAAGGGGAATCTGTTTCTGACTTCTCAAAGAGATTTAATAAAATGTATAGAAAAATTCCCACTGAGGTTAAGCCTACATAAACCTATGTAAATATTACTTATTCTAGTTCTTTTGACCCTGATCTCTGCTTCTTGTTAAGAGAAAGGAGAGATACCTCCTTGGATCATATGCAAGATGCAACCATTGAAGTAGAATCCAATATTATGGCATTTCATGAGATTAGGAGTAAGGATGACAGGGACAAAAGAAGGGGAAGGTCTGAAACTTCAACCTCTTCCTTTACTGCCCACCCTCAAGATAATGAGCTTATCAAATTAGTAAAATATATTTCTCTTAATATGGAGAAGGTAAAAATTTGATCCAGATGGATATCGGTGGCCACCCACCTTTTCCGACTGGCTCAAAACAAATTTTTGGCAAATTTGGCAATTTACTATTTTTAGCAGTTTTTAACTTCTGGGGCCATTTTGAGGGCCCAAATGAAGGTTTCTTGAGATATAGGTTCTCAATGATAGCCAAAGGCATGATTGAGCCCCCAAAATGAATATCCTTAATGATACCTTTCCAATGAGCTATCATACGCTTAAAACGAAGATCGTATGCAAAAGTTACGACCTTGAGAAGTTGATGTACTAACTTACCCGAATGGGGCCCACATGAATTTTGGCGCTTCATCTCCTAGGGTTAGGTTTTTGGATGTCTAGGACTTTTGGAATTCCTGTTTATTGTAAAAAGGCCTTCAGAGCCTCATTGTAATCATCTTCTTATGAATGCGAGTAGCCGTCACATCTCTTCTTAGAGATAAGCTGCCACCATTTTATCGAGTCTTTCACTCTGTATTTTACAGTCTCTGTACATTTATTTCAATATTAGAAATCGTGTATTAATGTATATCTATTTTTATGGTTTCATCTCTAATATATTTCTATTATATTATTGAATATCTGTGATATCTCTGTGCATTTCTTTATTATATCTCCGATCTCATTTCGTGCCGAAAATAATCCGGATCAGTGGTTTCAGAGTAGGTTGTTTTTGGTCGTTTTTTTCAGTGCATGTCCCCGACGAGGTCTAAGTATAGAAAGTTAGGTCTTGATCTTGTCTCTCTTGAGTACAATCACTCTCACACACCCAAGAAACCCTCAATGGCGGAAGAAAAGAAAAATGATGGAGCAGACGATTCTATCAGTCTGTTGCTTGAGCAAGCTCTCATGCGACAGTGGGACGGAATGATGGAGAAATTTTCCCACATCCTTCAACGCCTGCCGATAGCAACATGTGCATATTCATCAAGTGACCACTTTGGAGGCACCTCGCCTTTCAAGGTAGAAGTTAATTTTGATATTCCTGTATTTGAAGGACAGATAGATGCAGAAGCCCTAGACAAATGGTTAAATCTGCTAGAAGGTTATTTCTCTGTTCACAAATTTCCGACAAAGAAAAGATCACCTTCACACTCCTCAAAGCTCTCCCCCATGTCAAACATTGGTGGGAAAATTATTGGGAGCAGAGTTCCATAGAGGACTTTGAAATATATGGGGCCGATCCCACTTGGGATTTTTTTGTGGATGCGGTAAAGGAACAATATTACCCTATTGGCAATTATGAGGACCAATACATGAGATGGACCACACTGCAGCAAGAGAGGGGCCAAGCAGTTACAGAGTTCACCAATACCTTCCATATCTTGCACACCAAGCTGGATATCAAAGACTGCGAACGAAATTTGGTTCTGAAATACCGTGGGGCTCTACATAGATACATCCAAACTGAAATGGATTTTATGGACATCTCATCACTCGGTGCTGCCTATCGATATGCTGTTAAAATCGAGCAAAAATTTAAGAACCAAAACAAATGGGATTTTGGTTCTGCAAATCTGCAACAACCAAAGTATGACAAAGACATCCCTAACAAGCAGTCTCTTGAAAACCAGTCCAAGCCACATGAAAATAAGGGTCACGGGAAGACAAAGAAGGACACCGGAAAATGGTGTGATTTCCACAAAATCCCCTGGAAAAACACCGATGAATGTCACTCAAAACAGTCATTGGTGGCCAAGATCAAAGAAAAGGAGCCGAACCCTGATTCAGAATCTAATTCTGAAAATACTGGTAAATGACAGATCATTGACGCAGACCCCACTGCTATTGTCATGGCCGCAGTAATTCAACCAGAAGAATGAACAGATCCTGAAGAGGGGGAGTGCCTTTTTCATTCACAGACGTTGGTGAAGGGGACCCCACTGCATTTTATTATTGATAGCGGAATCCAGAAGAACCTCATCTCAGCAATGGTCGTCAAACAGTTGGGATTGTCGACAACACCACACCCTCAGCCATACAACATCGGGTGGCTTTGCCAAGGATGAGATCTTCGTGTTAGCCAGCAATGTCGATTGTCAGATGGCATCAAACCCTTCAAGGATGAGGTATTATGTGATGTTTCCCCACTAGATGTCTGTGATGTTCTCTTGGGCCAGCCATATATGTGGAAGCGCCACACTATTTATGAGTCTCAACCCTGCAGTGTCATTGTTTCTCTAGGGGGTCATCTCTACAGAATACCATAGGTAGTTCCGACTACTGTTCCACCTAAAAAGTGTTGCAAGGTAGTATCTCACACTGAAAAATTCAACTTCTTCACAATCTGTTCAAAATGGGAAGAAAAGGACACCGCAACCACTACAGCTTCGCCCCAAACACCTTCTATCCAACAAAAGCAGGTCGACAAGGTTGCATCAAAGTGAAAAGATTCCTTCTGCACACCATCCTCTCATGTAGCCTGACTTGTTGAACATCCTCAGCCTCAACAGGTTTGTGACAGACTTCCACAAACTGAGCAGCGCGACGTCTCCAGAAAGGCAAGCAGCTCACCAAGATGCAGATTTAGCAAACACTTTTTCCTCTCCTCCGGGAACTCAACGCAATGGAGACCATTGCTTCATAAGGAAGGATTATTGATCCAGGTGGATATCAGTGGCCACCCACCTTTTCGGACTGGCTCAAAATAGTTTTCTGGCAAATTTGGCAAATTACTATTTTTAGTAGTTTTTAACTTTCGGGGCCATTTTGAGGGCCCAAATGAAGGTTTTTAGAGATCAAGGTTCTCAATGATATATGAAGGAATAATTGAGCCCCAAAAATGAATCTCCTCAATGATACCTTTCCAACAAGCTATCATACACCTAAAACGGAATCGTATGCAAAAGTTATGACCCCGGGAAGTTGATGTACTAACTTACCCAAATGGGGCCCACATGACTTTTGGCGGTTCATTTCCTAGGGTTAGGTTTTTGGATGTCTAGGACTTTTGGCATTCCTGTTTATTTTAAAAAGGCCTTCAGAGCCTCATTGTAATCATCTTCTTGCGAATTCGAATAGCCGTTACATCTCCTATCAGAGATAAGCTGCCACCATTCTATCGAGTCTTTCACTCTGTATTTTACAGTCTCTATAAATTTATTTCATTAATAGAAATCATGTATTATTGTATATCTGTGTTATGGTTGCATCTCTGATATATTTCTGTTATATTATTGAATATCTGTGATATCTCTATGCATTTCTTTATTATATCTTCGATCTCATTTCGTGCCGAAAATAATCCGGATCAAACTTGAAGCAAGACAGGCCTATATAATTACTCAAAATGCTGACAACAAAGGTACCTTCAGGAGACCTAATAATTCTCCTCAAATACTTCCAAGAGATCAAAGAGGCTGGGATAGGGATGATCAAAGAATTCAAGCCCCTCTCCAAAATAACCTTCTCACTGATGAAGAAGAAGAGGAAGAGGAGGTTGATCCCGAAATCCATTGTCTTGGGGATACCTCCTCATTTCCCCATTTAACTCAATCTGCATATGAGGAGTCTCTAATGGAAAACCAACTAAATGAGTTGAGTAAAGGGGAAAAAACCAACCACACTCCAAACAAAAAGAAGGGAAATGAGACATCCTTAATTGGCCTACCAGAGTAGAAAAACCTGTTAAAGATATTGTAGACCGAAACAAGGAAAAGAAGGCATGGACCCCCCCATCGGTGGTCAAAATTCCTCTTCCAGAAGTGAGAGAAATTCTAAATCCCCCCTCCTCTTTCAACTTTGAGCATGAAATACAAAATATTAGAATCCTTGTACCCATTTCAGAATTGGTCAAGAATGAAGACTTCAAAAGGTGCCTCTCCAAAATGTTGCAGCCCAATCCTTCGACTCATTCCACAGACTCAGTAAACCTCCAGGATGAGAAGCCTGCTGTCATCCTAGGTCCTTTGGTAGAAGATAGAGATGATTCATACCCTCCCTTATATACTTCATTGAACATACATGATAAGGTGTTGCACAACTGTTTGATGGATTCAGAGGCATCTCATAATCTTATGCCTAAGATTTTCATGGAAGAGCTTGGTCTGGAGATTACAAAATCCTACCACGACCTGTATTCTTTTGACTCCAGGAAGGTCAAGTGCCTTGGGGTTATCAAAGATTTGGCCGTATCTCCGTTCTAGTCACCAATCAAAAGAGTGATCATGGACATCTGGGTAGCTGACATTCCCCCTAAGCTTGGGATGCTTCTGTCTAGATCTTGGATAAAAAGACCAGGGGGAACTTTGCATATGGACCTCACCTATGCTACCATTTTGGTGTTTGGGGGTGAGCATAGGAGAATTTACAGGGAAGCTCAATTGGACTACATTATTAGTGATGAAGAAAACCCCACAAACCTGTTAGAATATAAGTGGATGTGGTCGTTTTACCATTGACAATACCCTTTTCACCCAACCACACGATGAAGACACCCTCCGAGCACCTTAACCTTGATAGAGAATCACTATGGAAGAAAACCCTAGGCTAGATAGCCAAAAAAAGGGTAGTGCACCTTTCCCCAAGGGTAGCGCATCAAAAAGAGCTGATCAGATATTCCAAAATCTAGCCAAGAGATAGTCCAAGCGTAACTGCTAGATGCAACAGTTGCAATGGCATCTGTCCTCCAAACCTGCACAGAAACTGGGCAACTGCAGTGTGCACAAGTGATGCTCTGCAATTTTGAGTCTACCTGCCAGAATGAGAACTGGCCTCCTGTATTTATACTAATTTTGGCTAACTGCCTGGGCCGACTTCTCATTCTGGGTATCTGTCTATTCAGTATATATTATTATTTTTGGACGACTTCTTCTCTTGGAGGCTAATAACCTGATATAAATTAGCTTCTTGAGCCGACAAGTCTTCTAGGGTTATTAGCCAACTGATTAGGGTTTCTTCTTGCTTCCCAGAGTATTCTATCCTTGTCAAGTTTATACGTGGAGGTAAATACCTCCCGTAGCTACCATAATATCAACAAAACCATCCTATCTTTTCTCTTGACACAGATTTGGGATCTAGTTTGTTGCAACTCACCGATGCTCCTGAACCTCCTCTGGAAATAAAAAAACGACCTATTACATTTTGTGAAAATTTCCCTCCTATCACCTCCATGTGGAAAATGTTTTTCTATAGAGCCTCTTATAAGGAAGTTGCTGGTGCTAGAGTGGTTCTTGTTTCACCTACTCAAGAGACTATAGCTCTGTCCTACAAGTTAGAATTCAGAGCTATCAATAATGTATCAGAGTATGAAGCTCTCGTCTTAGGTTTGAGGGCTTCAAAAGACATGAGAATTGAAGAGATATCAGTGTTTGGGGATGCTGAGTTAATTGTCCATCAAGTGAGAAATATTTACACAAGCTAAGCTCCCTAGGCTAAGAAGTTATAGAAATCAAGTGTGGGACCTTATTGAAAATGTTTTCCTAGCTTTCAACATTTCATTTATTCCAAGAGAAGAAAACATCATGGATGATTCTCTGTCTATATCAACAAGCAATTTCATAGTCTCTTTGCCACCAAAGCTCAGGTATTATGTAGAAGTAAATTACAGACCCTCTATGCCTGATAATGTCAAGCATTGGAAAGTATTTGAGAATGATCTTGAGATCAAAAGATTCCTTGAGACTATTGATGAATTTTCTACACAACATATTGATCAAGATCAAGATTCTGAAAGTAATCCTCATGCTGATGTTTTCCTGAACAAAATCGCTAATCACCATATCGTTCAGTTGCTAGAAATAACATTTTGAAGGGACTAGTTCCTTTGGAAAGACTATTTGACAGAAATGATGTGGCAGTGAAAGTTAAAGGATCGGCTGATGATGCTAATGTAACTGAATGTGACATTGGTACAGAGAAAGGTCCAAAATTTGTCAATTTGTCGAGCAGTCTGTCAAGGGAACAAAGGGATGAATATGCTAAGTTATTAAAAGAGTTTGTTGATGTGTTTGCCTGGACTTATGAGGATCTCATAACATACGACACAAGCATCATTGAGCATAAGATCTCACTAAAGGAAGAGGCCAAGCCATTTAGGTAGAAATTGAGACATATCAACCCTATGCTGCTGCCTATCATGGAGAAAGAGGTAAAAAAGATTTTAGATGCCCAGATTATCGTTCCTTTGAGGTATTCTGAATGGGTGGCCAACTTGGTCACAATGAGAAAGAATAATTGAGAAATCAGACTCTGTGTTGATTTCAGGAACCTAAACAAAAGCTCCAAGAAAGATAATTACCCATTCTGAAAATGGAGCACATATTGCAGAGGGTGACAGGTGCATCTAGGATGTCCATGATTGATGGATTTTCTGGATACAATCAGATTTTTGTCTTACCTAGGGACAGAGAGAAGACAACATTCACCACTCCATGGGGTACATTCATGTATGCCAAGATTCCCTTTGGATTGATGAACGTAGGAGCAACTTTCCAGCGCACTATGGACATCGCCTTTATTGGGGAAAGGGATAAATTTGTAGTCATTTATATGGATGACATTACAGTTTTCTCCAGGACTGATAAAGAACATTGTCATCATCTGAGAAAGGTCTTCCAAAAATGCAGAAAATTTGGTCTCTCCCTGAATCCCAAGAAGTCATTGTTTTCTATGAAGGAGGGAAAATTACCGGGGTGCATAGTATTAGCCGAGGGAGTAAACATTGATCCCAACAGGGTGGAATCCATACAAACCTTAGCACTCCCTAGATCCAAGAAATAAGTTCAGTCTTTCTTCAGGAAGATTAATTTTCTGAGAATTCTAATTTTGCTGAAATTGTGAAGGACATTACAGTCATGTTGAGAAAAGGAAATGAAATCAAATGGACTGTTGAATCTCATAGTTCCTTTGATCAAATAAAGAAGGTCGTGACCGAAGCATCTGTGCTCATCAGTCCTAATTATTCCAAATATTTTATGATTTTCTCCTTTGCTTCATTTGACACTGTGACAACCGTTTTGTTGCAAAAGAATGACGAAGGGTTCGAGTAGCCCATTGCCTTTTTCAGCAAGGCATTAAGAGATGCGGAGCTGAAATATGACATCATGGAAAAATAGGCCTATGCCCTAGTTAAGGCTTTCAAATACTTTAGGGTCTATGTTTTCCATTCAAAGGTCATTGCATATGTCCCTTTAGCTTCTGTGAAGGAGATTCTCATTCATCCCGACATGGACAGGAGAAGGAGTAAATGGATTGCTAAAATCCTTGAATTTGACTTGGAGATAAGATCCAATAAGTTGGTTAAGGGTCAAGGTTTAGCCAAGTTGTTGGCTGAAACTAATTGCAAAGCCTTGGGGGTAAATTTCATCAACGCTTGCTCAGAAATTCAATAGGGTGAGTTGTTTGATAGAAGTTCTCAAGCCTGCCCTCCATTAGCAGAATGTGCTTGGTACAGGGACATCATTTTCTTTCTACAGAATTTACAGCCTCCTGATGGCATGAAAAAAAGAAAAGTAAGATATTTAAAGTTCAGATCAATTAAATATTTCCTCATTGATCAAGTTTTATATTGGGAATATCCTCTAGGGGTGTTGTTGAGATGTTTAGACCCACAAGAAGCCCAAAAAATCATGTTTGGCTTTCATCATAGTTTGTGTGGGGGACATCACTTCTGGAGAACCACAGCCTACAAGGTTCTCAAAGATGGTTATTTCTAGCCTAGCCTATTCACTAATGTTTGTGCTAAAAGTAGGGCTTCTGTCAAGTTTCAGAAATTCTTAGGAAAACAACAACTCAAGTCCTTGCCTTTGAAGCCTGTGGTGGCTTCATGGCCCTTTCAATAGTGGGGCCTAGATTTTATCAGGGAAATTCATCTGACTTCTAGTGGTCAGCACAGGTGGATCTTGACTGCCACATATTACTTTACCAAGTGGATAGAAGCTATCCCCACAAGAAATACTTCTCACAAGGTAATCATTAGTTTTCTTGAGGATATTATAGCAAGGTTTGGCTGTCCAAAAAGAATTTTCATTGATAATGTTGCATCCTTTAAGGCCGAACCATTGATTCAATTCTGTGAATAGTTTGGGATTGCATTGATTCACTCAAATCCTTACTACCCTCAAGGGAACAAACTAGCAAATTCCTCTAACAAAAGCCTTATAAATATAATCAAAATATTGTTAGAGGACAATAAGAAAGCATGGGATTCAAAGTTCATGTTTTCTTTGTGGGCTGACAGAGTGAGAACAAAGATATCTCTTGGTGTCTCTCCTTTTCAGCTTGTATATGGAATTGAGGCCATCTTTCCTTCTTAGCTGGCCTTACTCGTGGAAAAATTCTTGCAAGACTACCAAGGAGAGCTTGATGATATGATCAGAAGGATAAAACAACTGGTGGAAGTGTAGCAGGCTAGAGAGCAGTTACTGGACAAATCATATCAACATCAACAAAATATCAAGCAGGCTTTTGACAGGAAAGTAAGAAAGGAGGATTTTCAGCTAGGAGATCTAGTACTAAGATGGGGTGCACCCAAGAAGGACAAAGGAAAGCATGGAAAATTTGATGCCTTGTGGATTGACCCCTTCAAAATCTCTGAGAGGTTTCCAAATAATACTTACAGGTTGCAGAATTTGGAGGGTGATGAAGTTTTTGGAGGTCCTGTAAATGGGCATTTTCTGAAGAAGTTCTTTGATTAAAGCTGCAGCTGGCATTCCACCATTGTAAATATAATTCTTGTTTTTATGATTATTTTTCTTTAAATAATAGACTCCATAACCCAAAGCTCAGGCACTGAAACTGCACGTTCTTGGTAGCTTGCAGGGAGCATGCCATCCCTAGTGGAGCCAAATGTTATCACATGAAATTGTCAGAGTCCTATGGGTTTGTGGTTTCTACCTAAGTCTATGCCCTTTCCCTGTTTTTCTCTCTTTCACAGGCCATGTCTTTAAATTTTCCCCTTCAGCCGACAAAGTCGTTTGTTTGTTTACCCCTTTGCTTGAGCACTCATCTCCTTTACCTCTGTCACCGTTCCTTTTGTTTTCCTGAACTCTTAGCCAGTCGTCCAAGTATTTATTTACGCAGGTCGCAACCATGCGCACAAAGCGCAACACTTAGAGAGGTCTAATATAGACTCAAAATAAAGTGAGCGAGCAAGTTCAGTTTGCAGCAGAGGAGATTCCATTCAAGGTATAGATTTGTGGTCCTCAGGTAATCAGGATCATCAAGTTGCGTGAAGTTTAACGTTAGACAGAGGTCCAAACACCCGAAATCATATGGATCGTTCAATTCAGAAGGGAATGTAGTGTAGGATCAACAATTTTGTGGTTTTGCGAGTCAGGAAAGTCCAGGGGCAGAGTCGTAAGGAATCGCGAAGTGAAAACACCCGAAATTATCTGAAAAATTCAATTTAGAAGGGCACGTGGCGCAGAATCATCGATTTCATGATTTGGTGAGTCAGGAAAGTCCAAGGGCAGAGTCATAAGGACTCTCAAAGTGAAAACACCTAAAATCATCTGGACCGTTCAATTTAGAAGGCCACGTGGCACAGGATCAAAGATTTCACGGTTTTGAGAGTCGGGAAAGTCCAAGGGCAGAGTCGTAAGTACTTGTGAAGTGAAAACACCTGAAATCATCTGGACCGTTGAATTTAGAAGGGAACATGGTGCAACATCAGTGATTTCATGGTTTCACGAGTCGGGAAAGTCCAAGGGCAGAGTCGTAAGGACTCGCAAAGTGCAAACTCGCGAAATGATTTGAGCCATTGGATCGAGGAAAGTCATGGACCGTTGATCTGACTCTAGAGAAGTCAGAGATTCGGGTATCAGAAGAGTGTAGTCATGCAATGTGAAGACCCTCGAAACATGAAATCACGATGCGCCCAAGAGTTGGGTCCATTGTCACAACCTGAGGTCATATGGAAAACGGGTCCAGGAGGAAAGGTTGGAACCCATAGCATAGAGATGGCAAAGGTGGAATTCCAAGGAAGAAATCATAGCTGTTGGATGCAAAGCAGATCCAACCGTCCATATGAGTCAGTCGATTTTGCAATATCGGGTATTAGGAGTTTGTAGTCAAGTTATGTGAAGTCCCCTGAAACATGAAATTGCGATGCGCCCAGGAGTTGGGCCCATGGTCATGGCCTAAGGTCGCATGCAGGAAAAATGCGGTGAAGGAGAAGCTGGCACCAGGATCTTTGGGAGCGTGAAAGAAAGGGTGTGGATTTAATGAGACCTGCACCGAAATCTGAGGATGCTTGTGTGAGTTAAAGAACGAGACCATCATGGCTTCAAGGTGGTGGGTTGACTCAAAGGGCCGCTAGCAGCGCATGGTGGATCCCTGGGCATTAAGTCCCATCCTGATCCCGATGAAGGAAGTTAATGAAAAAAGGAGTGGTGGTTGAAACCTCAACTCACTCCATAAATGGCAGGTATGGAAGGTCCAACAGTGGGGACTAAATCGCCAGCCCATGGTACTCCTATGAGCAGATTTTTTTGCAAAACCCATGTTGATCCGAGCTTGCGTCTGATAGAAGAATGCCCACACAGTCTGATGAAGTGGGCGTTGAATGGAATATTTGAATCAAGGGGTCCCATCACACTCCTGGTAGTTGCAACAGTTTTGAGTATATATAATCAATTTTGATATTTTGTAAAGGTCGATGGTTGAGCTAAGCTCTCGCATTGTAAAGCTTTGATGAAATCTCTGGTTATCTGTTATGTAATAGGATTTGATATTTCCTATTTAATATAAGTCATTTTATTTTCATCTCTCTGTAAAAGTTGTGTTAGAACACTCAGCCATGGAGGATCCAGTCGAGGGTCGTATGCTGTTGTTATGAAGGTTTGATTTCAACACTATTGTGACCAGTTTTAATAAGTTCGTTTTGTTATCTTTTTCCCTCTCACACTGAAGAGCTCAGACATAGATGATCCAGTCGAGTTGTTGTAGTTGCATCATGATGTATGTTTGATCATTGTACTGTTATGACTGTGTTTCTTAAATATACTTCAGTGTTTGAAAATTTGAATCCAAGAGGATCTTGTGTTTGAGTTTTTCCTCCTTAGGCTAATGGAAGACCTGATGTCCATAGCCGACCTCTACATTCTCTTCACCAAGTATTCCTTCTATTCACCTTTAATCCAACTTACTGAATGAAGTTGATCAAGACCTCACTTGCCTGTGCATACCATTCCAGTTTTCTGAGTTAAAGTGATATCATCTTGAGTCTGCACCCATTTGACCTCTTTAAAATTATTTGTGACATACAAACTGATGGGTACTGGGCTTACTCTCTTTGCAATTAGAGAGTGACTTCTAGTGATAACACCTTGGAACCTACTAATGGTCTCCAAGAGGTCATGCTACAATGTCAAAGGTAAACCAATTGTTTTGTTTAACCCTCGATGGCATGGTTTACTATTGATACTCAAGAAGTTTGTCACATGCAAAGGTAGATATGGACTAGTTTTCTTGTTTCATGTTCGTTTGTTGATGGTGCTTTTAGGGTTTGATTTAAATATGTCATTCTACTTTATTAAGAGCCTACAAAAAATGGCCAAATTTTACCAAAGGCAAAACCTAAATGCTCAGTATAGCTTATTCCATCACGACCTGATTCGAATTTTGGTCATTTCACAATTATCAAAAGTTGGGGATAATTGGCAAGACTTCGTGGATAGGAATGGGTTCACTCCACCTGAAACCGTAATAGAATCACCTATGTGTTCTGATGAGCCCACCAACCCTTGCCTATCAACTCCTTGTCTGAGAAACCTACATGTCGAATTACAAGGAAGCCCTGTGTCAATAACCAAAACCCATGTTGTTTTTCGTAAGTCATCCAAAGGCACACACCAAAGACCCAATTTTATTCCTAAAAAATCCTTAGAATATGTTTTGGATAATAGAAAGGGTAAGGTTATTGCTGTTCCTAGTCTTGGTCCAGTTATGGGTGATTTGAATGAGATTAAAATCATGAAGCAGAGTAGATGAAAAAACACAGAGAGTTCCAGACATTGATTTTAAGAACAAGAGATATGGTTGACTCATATCCAGAATGCTGAGGAATCAACATCACGATCGTGAAAAACCTATCCATGTTATTGATGTCAACGACTGGATTTCTGTCGATGATACCGACATCGATGCACCCCAATTCGATTTCGTATCGAATCTGCTTCCTTTCTTAAATAAACAACAAGGTTTTTCAGGCATTCAACATGATCTCAAAAGAATCATGGAAAAAGGTAAGTTACCCACTACAGATCAGACTTGGCCTTTACCAAATCATGAACCGGTGTTTTGTGAGAGTTGTTTCGACTGGATCGAAAGGTACTATCGAGATATTCCTTACCTACAAGCGCAGTTGAATCAAGTGGTCACTTAGAACTCAGTTCTTGAGAGGGAAAACGATGAGGTCAGAGCTTGCATTCGATCGACTTCACACAGATCCAACAAGCGTATTAAGAGATCGGGAAATGTGGTTATTAAAAATTCTACCAATTTCAATACTATTATAAACTCAAATTTGTCTGATGTCTCTTTTTTGAATTTTTGAATTGGTAAATAGTTCCCTTGTTTTTCATGATTTGATTATGTTTGGATAATAAGTAAATTCATTTTGATTTTGTTTTTATTTTAGAACAGCTACATAATCGAAGATTCCGTAGCTTGTCTTTTGAATTATTTATTTTGATTATTGTCTAATTTAGATTTCATTTTCCTTATCTCAGGTGAACATCAAATTGATGTGCTATGATTACTGGAATGAGTCATGGGTTGAGCATTTAGTGGACTAGTAATTTTTCGTTTTTGAAAAACATCATGTAATAATGTAATTGTTTTGGATTGAAAGACTTCAACAAAATTATCTTTTTGTTATTTTATTTTAATAAAAGCTTATTTTAAAAGATCCGTCTCTATCTTGCATGATATGAGGAACATATTAAAAACTTGTTTAAATAGCATTGCTTGCCCAGTGATAGGGAAAATTTCTCCTTGACCATATGATGGACTTATTTTTTTGAAACTATATGGGAAAACAAATTAGTCTTTGGCTTTCGTCCTGTGTAAACTTTGCAATGTTTCATTGTTTTCTCATGTGATTTCTAGATGTGAAATTTTATTTGTATAGAACTAGATTTAGTCTGTTCTGCATATAATATTTTATGTCATGTTTTTCTTTATGTGGTTCATTATATTTGGTGTTGTTGATATCTGTGATTTTTCACCTATCCAAACATTTTGAGTTTACATCTAATGTTAGATAGCTGGTAATACCATTTATTGAGAATTGGAATTTCTTTCATTTTCAGTTAATGGACATTCTAAAGTCACATGATATAAAATCATTTTTCTTTCTGTCATCTCAGACTTGTTCTGGAATATAAAAGACTTCTTTGAGTTTTTTCAGGAAGTATTATGCTTTCTTTTGTCATAGGTTTACACTTGACACAGGTTAAGAGGAGCTTATACAAATACAAAGAGATGAATCTAGCTTAGTACTGCGGATCAACGAGAGGTTAGTTAGTTCATTATTTGTTTAATTTGTTGATTTGTGAATGAATAATGATTGCATCATTTAAACGTTTAATGCGTTGTCCATTTTCGTTATATCATTTACAATCTTATTCACTCATTGTTTATTAGTTTGGTAGTTAGAGTACTAGAATAATTTTGTTTATTTTTTATCTTGTATGGATCGATCATTTTAAAACAATTATTTTCACAAGGATTTACTTAAACCTTGTAATTGTAGATACCTTTTGTATATAATACCACTATTAGTTAAGGCAGTTGTAATTAATGTGTCGATTGATAGAATTGTACATATATTTAGTTCACATCTTTTAGTTAATTTAGAAATCTAGTTGGTTAGCAGAGCCATAAAACCCGTCAGGGTATATTATACCAAACGACTTGGGTTAAATAGACAACCTTGGTCTGGATCTTCCCTTCCCATTGATGGTGTGTCATAAACGCCTATCAACAAACATCTACTAAGGGATTTCCCATATAGGTGTTATAACAAAATTTGCCTCACCCCATGCAACTTTCTCAGAAGGCATTTTCCATTTCCCTATGCAGACTTGAAGTTCCTTTTTGCAATTCCCAGAGCTAAAAAATAAAATTTTCCACACATACGCGCCCTAATAGCTATACAACATGCGTATATGCAGGTTGCACCATTACAACCCACATACATCGGGTTTTGTGTCCAAAATTAAAAATGGTGTTGGGTTTCCATGTCACGCCACGATATCCATGATCCTTGACCTTCCATATATTGGAAACGTTTCATCTCGACTCTTCAGTTCCATTTGAAAGATATAAATGGGCCATATCCAAGCTGTGAAAAGAGGGGAAGAATTCAACTTTGAGAGAAAATTTACTCTGGAGAAATTATTCACTTCATATTGAGTCTGCATCCGTTTTTCCTTTTAAGTCTGAACACATTGTTTAGCCCCCAAGCTCTTCCCTATTTGATGGAGAACCTCATTGTCTCTCTTATATAAACTTTCCTTTGGTGGAGGATTGAAGTGGTGGAGGCTCAGCTGGAAGGGACTTAGTTTCTCAGTTCTGAACGTGCCGACACAGAATTTTGTCATTCATACACTTCTGTGGATTACATTTTAATAGAAATACTCTTTTCTCGTCCAATTTATGTCTTGCAAATATTTGAATTATTATTTCATGGGGTTATTTGTTATGAATATTGATGGATTATGCTATTATATGTGCTAAATTTATATATTATCACCATATGCTTTCGTATCTTGGTTGTTGAGGATAAGTTGCAGGTGTATAGCTTTGAGTCAAGTCCTCAACAATAGACTTCATCGAATGTATGGACAAGTTAGGCTCTTTATCTTGTCTTGTTAGCATGTTTGTTTATATAGAATACTTGAGATTATAGTTTATTTTTGCAGTCATTTATGTCTGTCGTGGTTTACCCCATGCCATAGAGTGATTTTCCTCGTAACAGAATTGGTGACCATATTGGGGAGGGAATCTTTTTTTGGGGGTTTGGAGTGTTTTAATCCTTTGATTTCTCTTAGTTATATTGAGTTTCTTATCATCCAATTGCTTGAAAACCTATTTTCATTTTGAGTCTGAGTTTCTTGGTAGGTTTTCCCTTAACAGACGCATACATACACGATATGTCATTCTATAGGGCACATACATACATGATTTTTCCTTAAACAATTGCGTACATCATCCTTGTTTACTTGAATGATGAGTTTGGTGTTTGTTGGGTAAGTTTTGATGGTTGATGAGTCTTCTTGGATCTCTGTCATGACTGTTAAGTTCCTTTAGAGTGATAGGAAACCTTTCTTTGGTTGAATTTTCGGGCGGTTTTTCTTTCTCATCATATTTTTCATTGGTTGTCCTTGCATCCTGGGCTGAGTGTTTGCTTCTTGATAACCTACTTGGTTTGTCTCTTTTGCTTACAATAGGGTTTATATATCAAGTTGTTGTTTAGTCCTTGAATTTTCATTTCTTTATATTGAAAATACAAAAAAATACATTTTTCATTATGGAATTTGATCTTTTGGGTTCTTATTATTGATCTTGATACATGTATGGAGAGATTGCATCTTATTTGAAATTGCAGAGGTGAATTGAAAATTGCATTTTTGAAAAGATTATCATTTATTGAGAATTGAAGTTAGGACTTTGCATTATATTCATATTCATTTATTTTACTTGTTGAGTCATAACATCACTAGTTTCACAACCACATCTTTTGAGTAAACAAAGCCACTAAAAATAATGTTGATAAATTTAAAATTGATTAGAAACGATTTTATTTTTCAGGGTACACAAACTAACTTAAGATTTAGAGCCTTGGAATAGGATTTTGTGAGTAAAAATCTCCAAGGCTATTAAAATCAACATATGTGTCTGACTAAGGGAGTGGTGAAATCCATTGTATAATTGGTGACGTCAGGAGGCTTCTCTCACACCGGAGTTAAGCACGAGATCATGCGAAGTTGGTTTAGGATATATCCCTCCAATACCTTCTTAGCATCAGAGATATTTATGGGGATCTATTTGTATATGGGGGTCTTGCTAGTACCTTTACCTCTATGAGAGAGGGTGCTTTCAAGATTTCGAGATTTGTTACCCTGCCCATATGGTGGACCTGACTTATGATTGTTCTTATGCACAATGGTTATATCGTGGTGTCTTAGTTTCTTGACATAGGTAGGTTACTTGCAAGGGTTATTCTGCAGGTACCCTGAGTCAGATAAGGGTCAGACAACACACAACCTTTATGGAATATTACCTCTCCGGGGGGATCTGACCGACTGCGTTGTTAATCCCATGATAGCCCTTATAACTGATTATGATACCTACGATCTTTTGAAGGGAGTCTCAAGCCCCTCTTGGGCGTGGCATACCTACTTTAGGGAGGGAGGCTCGTTTTAACCACTTTATTCTATTTGTGTGCATATTGGCCTTTTTGTTTATTTTGGTGTGCTTTTTGATTGTTGGGCTGCCTTAGGATTTTTTTTTTATATCTCAAGTCTTGAGTCATCGTGGAGCCAGACCATCTTCCTCGCAAGTCTCATCGTTTGTTACGAGGAAAATATCTCTATGTCTAGGGGTTAACCACAACATATAGAAATGACTGTAGAAATCAACTCTAGTCTCAAGTATGCTATATAAACAAATATGCTAGCAAGACAAAATAAAAGGCCTACCTATTCCAGACGTTCGATGAAGTCCACCGTTGAGCACTTGACCCAAAGTGATATACCTGCAACTAGTTCTCAACAACCAAGAAACGTAAGCATATGGTGATAATATATAATTTTAGCACATTCAATAACATAATCCATCAATATTCATAACAAATATGCCCATGGAATAACAATTCAAATATTCGCAAGATATTAATTGAACGAGAATAGAGTATTTATATTAAGATGTAATCAACATAAGTGAATGAGTTACAAACTTTCGTGTCGGCATGGTTTAGAACCAAGAAAATAATTTCCTTCGAGCTGGGCCTCCACCACTTCAATCCTCCACTGAAGGCAAGCTCATATAAGAGAGACAATGAGGTTTTCAATCAATAATGGAAGAGCTTGGGGGTTGAACAATGTGTTCAGACTTAAAGGACAAAGGGATGTAGACTCAATGTGAAGTGAATAATTTTTCTAGTGTAACTTTTCTCTCAAAGTTAAATTATTCTCCTCCTTTCCATAGTTCGGATTTGGCCCATTTATAGCCTTCAAGTGGAATTGAAAGGATGAGTCAGAACATTTCCAGTATATGGAAGGTCAAGGATCATGGATCTCATGACGTGACATGGAAACCCAACGCCATTTTTTAATTTTGTGCACAAATCCTGATGTACGTGGGCTGTCGTGATGCAACTTGCGTATACACATGTTGTAATATAGGTAGGGCGCGTATATGTGGAAAAATCATGTTTTTAGTTCTAGAATTTGCAAAAGGGGACTTCAAGTCTGCATAGGAAATGGAAAAAGTCCCTCTGTGCAATTTTGCATAGGGTGAGGCAAATCTTTCTATAACAAATGCCCCCTAATGTGTGAGGTTAGAGGAGTATCTGCGATGGCCGAAATAAATTATAAAACCTAGAAGTAGAGTAATGGGGACCCAACTGGATGAACTAGTTTCTCATTACAGTCTGTACTGCCTTTTCACACATGGCTGCCAATTTGAATTACACTAGAGATCCATGTGAAAATATACCAAACAACTATCCATGGCCATGAATAGGCAATAGAAAGGTGGATACATGCCAAAGGTTGTCATAGTCATGAACAAGGCCCAGTAAAACCAGTCTCAAAATCAATCTAAAGATATCTGTATACAATGGAGTACAATTTGATCTCCCATGATCATTGAAGTCACAGAGGTACTGGTCCAATGAAAGGTAGCAACAACTCAGTAAAGTTGCGACTATACACTGATGTCTTCAAGTCTTCTACACAATCCGCCAAAGGTGCAAGTCTACATTGTGTAAATAAAGGAGTTGAGGTTGAACACAATGAGACTTCATTTGATTATCATTCATTAAGGTATACCGTTAACAAATGCAAGACAACCTATCGATAATAAAAGTAGGTATTAAGGAACCGAGTATATTCTTACAAGTGTGAATAAAGAAGTCGGGGTCAAACACTTGAAGAATCCATCGATTATGAGACATTGATGTATTCCCAACTGTCAATGGCGAGAGAACCTGCCACTAATGACTGCAAGCCTCTTGGTACTCGTAGGACTCTAGGTCTCGTCTCCATAATAGATGAGCTGAAGTCGATGGAAGGAGACTCATTGAAAAGAGAGCATTAAGGAATATCTCATCATTCAGCATGAGGTACAAAGCAGGAGATTGATGATTTGGTGGAAATTAGATGAAGAACATGTTCATGAACCAATGACCCTGTGCATCTTTCACGTGTGCCAAGTGAAAGCGGTACACGAAAAAGACCTTCTGAATAGCAGTAAATGAGGGAAACTGCTAACAAAAGCGAGGAAACCACCAATAGGTATAATGGCATCCAAGGCACTACACGAATCCCAATGTGTGAATAGATGTCTTGCCATGAAACATAAGGGAAACCACCTAGTCAACGACCAATGATGAAATGTTGACTGCTAGGTTCAAGGTTACCTACCTATGAGAAAAGTAGGATTGAGGTGCATAATAGGACTACAACTTCATGTGATTCTGAGACAAACTGAGGTATGGATGACATGTAAAGTCAAGAGTTCCAAGGAATGGCCAACACACGTTGATAGACATCCTTTGAACAAGAGCATGAGAAATATGGAAGACTCTCACAACATAGACTCAATGATGAAACCTTGAGATGCAGGAGGCATCTATGAAATTCTCCATAGAGATTGGAAGAGTAACCAGTCGGAGGAGTAAACTCTCTGTAATGAGCTCAACTTCCTAAGGTCATGCTAAACCCAAAATTTTGATGATAAGTGGACTCAAAAATTTTGTGCTCTGTTCAAAGGCGACACGATTGCTGCCAATATAAGATAATATTCCCTTTCTGCCCGTAGTATTTTGTTTTTTTATAGTCAAATGGATGCTATGATACAGAGGAGGAAATGAGTGTTGCAAGTAAGAAAAACTAGTTCCAGCAGTGGAACATACCTATGCTCAATGCAAAGAGGTTCATGCGGGAGATGGACACTCGGGGGAATGTTTCCTCTTGGTTATAGGGTGTCAAGTTGCAAAGGATATAAAAAAGGCTCTACTTGGTTGAGGATGCAAATCGCTGAGGTAAACAACTTATAATGCAAAAGTGAGAACTAGAAATAGATTCAATACCTCAAGCAAGGGCATGAGATGCAATCACAACTTAACGCCAAAAAATGTCCTTTTTCGTAATCTTAGTATACTTGGTTTGAAAAAGGGATAAAATTGCACCAAATAGATGTCCTTTCTAATCCAATTTACGAGTGTGAAAGAGACAAGTTCACTCGACAATATTTTCGCTTTTTTGAAAACAAGTCAGAAAAGATCTTAAACAAGACTCACGATCTTTCAAATCCTATTAATGAGTGTGAAACAAACAAATTCACTCAAAAATCTTTTCTCTTTTTAGACAAGTCAGAAAAGATCTTAAACCAGACTCATTGAGAGGTTTCTAGGCGACATGTCATGGGGGAGGCCAAGAGTCCCATGCATAATTTCTATGAAAGGTCAACATCTTATGAATATATGACATGAGCTTGGGAAAACCCAAAGCTCTCCAAGTCAAGGAGGATAAAGTACTAGCAAAGGTTACCTTCTCCATGATATATTAGATAACGTCTCTTACTTGAAAAGGCATAGGAGGAGGAATTGGATACCCCACAAGACCATCCAAGTCAAAGGAAACCTCTCCAGAACTTGGAGGGAGAGTACTCGGGGGGATTAAAACTCTCTCTTGTTCAAAATGTGCAGTATTAGAAATGCTAATGACATGGTTGAAGGATGTATCACCCTTCAAAAGAAGAGTTGGATTGACCGGAGATTTCATTAGTACGACCACTTCTTCAACCATTGGTTGAATAATATGCATGACAACAAGGTCGGAAGACGCATCACCCTAAAAAATGGGAGTGTGGTCAGGTGATGATTGCATCGACATGATTTTCATGTCAATCAAAGGAGAAACAAAGTGTTGGGAAACCAAAGACGACTCAAAACCCGAAGGGCCCCTAGGTGAGGACCACACTTTTGGTATAGCAGGACACAACTGAGTACGGTGATCTCCTTCACAACTCCTGCAAATGAACTTGGGCTTACGTTTGACATGTCTAGGTTTCTCAATCATATGAATGCCTCCACCATCATTTATAATGGTTGGCGACATGCTCTCAGTGTGGCTGGCAGAGGTTGGAGACTCATCTCCCACATGATGTACATAGGTTGGAGATGTGATGTCAGTATGACTCATGGAGACTAGAGTGATTCACCAAGCATGACTAGTAGCAACTGGTTGCGGGTCTTCAACATGACTTGCAGAGGTCGTCGACCAATCTCCAACATGACTAGCAACAGTTGTTGATAGAACTCCAGTATAAGTAGTAGTGACTAGACTGGTGGTAGTGGTGAGGTGTGTCATTTGAGACCAAGGTCCTAGGAAATACTGGTTTTGAGATATTGCAGGCCAGGAAGGGTCTTGGTTTACACCCTGTCCTTGTTCGGAAAGGTAGTATCCTCCGCCTAATTGATCCATAGATATTTGAACATGCATCATCACTGAAGTAGATGTATGCGAAGAGACAAAAGTATGATAAGGATTATTCAAGTGAGGATATATGTTTCCCCCATGTGAAAGGGTTCCATAAAGAGGGTAGCCCGTCCCATAAAAATGGTTCCCTCTATATGAAATACCAGAGGATATATGGGGACCCGCCATGGGAAAAGTGCTCGTAGGAACTGGCATGGAAGATAGAGGATACATAGACAGGGTGTAATAAGTAGAATAACCACCCATTTGAGTACTAGCTCCTAAAAAAACATGGCTAGGATTGGATCTGTAAGAGGGGAGATTCCAAGCCTGCACAATGAGATTTGGTTGAGGGACATTAATTCTATCAAAGGAAGACGTGGACAACGGAGTCATCATGCCCCTGGATCCAAAACTAGGATTCGTATAAGTAGGCCAGGGAGAGGATGGAAAGGGTGAAAGCATGTTTGGTGTATCAATAGGAAAGTGATTAAAGACCCAAGGCATGGACCGCGTTTCATAATTTTGCATACCATTATGAAAAGTGGATGGATTCATCCCCATGAAATGAGTGAACGTCATTTGGGGGTAGCGGTAAGGGAGGGAGTCACATGAACTCCACTATCCATGATAATGAAAATTCAAGGCACGGTATAAAATCCTAAGGTAAACTAATAATCAAAGAGCACACCAAAAATAATCAAATGGACAATATGCACATAAACAGGATAGAGTGGATGAAAGGGACCTCCCTCTCTAAAGTAGGTATGTCTCTCCCAAGAGGGGCCTGCGACTCCTCTGCTAAAGATCAGAGGTAACATAATCAATTATAAGAGCCCTCGTGGACTTAAAAACCAATCGGTCAGATCCCCCCGGAGAGGTGATCCTCCATAAAGGTTGTGTGATGTATGACCCTTATCTGACCTAGGGTACCTGCTGAATAACCCCGACAAGTAACCTATGAGGTACCTAAGTCAATAAACTAAGAAACCACAGTATAACCGATGCACAGACAAACAATCGTAAGTCAGGTCCACCGTATGGGCAGGGTAAAAAAGTCTGAAACCTTGAAAGAACCACCTCTCACAGAGGTAAGGGCACTAGCAAGATTCCCATATACGAATAGATCCCCATAAATATATCTGACACTAAGAAGGTATCGGGGGGATATCCCTTCAACCAACCTCATGTGATCTCGTGATTAACTCCAATGTAAGTGGATCCTCCTGATATTACCGATTATACAATGGATTTATCCACTTCGTTAGTCAGACACATATGTTGATTTAATAGCCTTGGAGAATTTTACTCACAAAATCCTATTCCAAGGCTCTAAATCCTAAGCTAGTTCATGCACACTAGAAAAACAAAATCAACATGGTTCAGAGCCGAGAAAATAAGGTCCTTCCAGTTGGGCCTCCACCACTTCAATCCTCCACCGAAGGAAAGGTCATATAAGAGAGACAATGAGGTTCTCAATCAATAAGGAAAGAGTTTGGGGGATGAACAATGTATTCAGACTTAAAGGACAAAGGGATGCAAACTCAATGTGAAGTGAATAATTTCTCCAGAGTAACTTTTCTCTCAAAGTTGAATTCTTCTCCTCCTTTCCATAGCTCAGATTTGGCCCATTTATAGCCTTCAAGTGGAATTGAAGGGCTGAGTCGGAACGTTTCCAGTATATGGAAGGCCAAGGATCATGGATCTCATGACGTGACATGGAAACTCGACACCATTTTTTAATTTTGTGCACAAATCCCAATGTACACGATATGTAGTGGTGCAACCTGCGTATACGCATGTTGTAATATAGGCATGGCCCGTATATGTGGAAAAATCATGTTTTTAGCTCTAGAATTTGCAAAAGGAGACTTCAAGTCTGCATAGGGAAATGGAAACAGGCCCCCTGTGCAAGTTTTCATAGGGTGAGGAAAATCTTATTTCCTAGATCCATCTATCCAAACTCATACTTGGATGAATTATAATTCCAATCATGTTGTCTTATAGGCTTTGGATCTTCAACATCCATTTACTTTTCAAACTGAACTACTTCAACTCACTCTTCTTTTCTCCTTGCCAACTAGCCTCAAACTTGGCTTGCATATCCAATCTCTAGCATACTATAAGGATGCACGTATGCCTCCTTCTCTAGCTGCATAGAATTACTTAAAAGTACTTAATACTACTTTTAATTTACCATCATAATTTCAAGTGATACTTCCACCCCCTGAAAATTTCACTCATGGCTCTATGCCACTTGAGATGGATTCTTTTCAGGCATAATCTCCATTGCATTCAAAACCATGCATAAAACCATTTTATTCTTCATGGTTCCTTACTGACTCTCTATAGAGATTCATTTCACTTTTAAGTCTTTCGTGGATTTGAAATCTCCATGCTATTGTGGAAATATCTTCAATACCTTTGGAATGCATCAACAATCCTCTATTAATCTTGCTTTCCCTCTTGAAGTGTTGTCCTACATTCCCATTAGCTTGATATCTACTTCATGATTTCTTCATCCATTATCCTAGGATGTTCATGGACTTGCAATTACATATTATGTTGATATTAATTTTCAACATTCCACTATTATTTGGATCCCTTTGATACAAATCCTACATGACCCAATTATATTTCCAGTCATGTTTTTTGAGTAACCTTGGATAGTTAGCACCAACTTCCTTCTTAAGGTACTTGATTTATCCCTTCCTTATCTGATCATATCGCCACTTGGAATTGCTTGGTGATTATTACTTTCTCTTGTCTTGACCAATATAATTTCAACCCGACTTGCATAATCCCCTTCCATCATGCCATATTGATGCACCTATGCCTCAACCGACACTCCTTACTTATGTTCACCTTCAATTTTTTACCCTTGAAGTGATGCCCTTCATACCATACTTCCACTGCGCACTTTGATAACCATAAGGGAAGCATTAATCTATAATTGCATAGCTAATACCTGGATATGATGCACTCTTTATCCATATATGCATTAATCCTCTTTCTTTATCTGATTACTATCATTCTAAGAGTGAATTCCTTTTATAATAGATATGACTGCAATGTATTGCTTAATATATATATTGTTTTTTTTGGGAGTGAATGTAATTTCACTAATTCATTCACTACATGCTCTATTCCTTTGCTCAGATTCCATTGAATACGTCACTAACATGAGTGGACTTCCTGTAGTGGCTTACCAATACTTTATGGTTGCACCTAGATTCATACCTTAACATTTTGTAGTCTTGGATTTTGATCATCTTATGGAATATTTTTGTCATGGCACTCTTTCCATGAGTACCTCTTCTTATATTTAACTAAATTTCAACCTTCTCACCTCTTAAGAACTAAAATTTTTTAACTCTGCAAAAATGTGCAACCAACAAAATTTGTTAGGCTAAATAATTTAACAAATTTATGAAATTATGTACAATTTTGTTCCTGTAATGCATCATAATTATTTCTTCTGATTTCTTGAAAATTGAATGCACGGATCAATTTTTTGAGTGAATAATAAGACTCCTATATCCAAGAAATTTCTAATGACTATTCCCTTAATTCCAAGTCTTGAGTAGAAACTTATGGTCATTTGAAAATTGTCCATTAATTTCTCTTGTTCACACTTCAACTTGGTGCAAATTTACGTTGTAATTATGCACTTTTGCATCTACTCCATTGGAGTTTTGGTAAGATCTCAATTGTTTTTCTTCATATACATATTTTGGATAGTCTGTCCAAATTTCTCCTCTTTCTAGGTTCTGGGCCGCTAGTTACAGCCTGTTGAAGTTCTAGGCCAATTAGTGTTTTTGGTCTGGAACGCTACATGTACCTTCTGTGTCATCTTAAACATTTTTTTTAATATGCCCAAAATTTTAATTCAACTCTAGGACTGCCTTCTATGGTTCAATAAATTTCCATAGACTTCTCCTACACCTAAATCTGATTCCGGAGGATAAAGTTATGGCCCTTCGAAGTTAGTTGGGTCTTAAAATTTACCCTCCATTGTTTGTCATGTAACTTCCTCATAAAAGCTTTGTTTGACAAACAATTTACACCATTAGAAAGTTCTCTCTGAGCTCTTTCATTTGAGTTGCAGAGACACAGTGTACCTTAGTACACTTTGTTCTCGGGGTTTTTTAGTAGCTAAAAATGTTGTTTAGGGCCTCAAAAATGTGCTACAAAAAGATGACCTTCAAACACTATAAAATGTCGCAAAAAATTCACTGGTTTTCTATTGTTGTAGACCATCCAAATGGCTTTGGCATAAAAATTTGAAAATTTACACCCATATTTATCCTGTGCAGCAACACCATAAGATAGTGTATGCTCTGCACACTTATAATCAAGGTGGATCACTTTTTTGTCACTCCAATAACTGATGTTCACTATTTTTGTGTCGCACGCCAATATCCACCATGCACAATTTTGGTTCATGCACTAATACTTGTAGTGCACAATTTTGGTGTCACATGCTAATATTTCGTGCGCATTGTACTTTATGCGTTGCACCATGCCAAAGTTTAGTATGCTCCCACCGCGCACCAGTACTTTGCACGCACCATTAATTAAATTGTCGCGCGACAACATATACCCACATTGCATGCGCACCAACAAAATTCCTCTGTTCTCTGTCAATATTGTGCACACCACTCACACCATTATTATGCGTGCGCACACCTTGTGCACCAGTATTACGCATGCACCACTCAATCCACACCATGCAATGCTAAATTTAGTGCACACACCCACACACCAATATTTTTCTTGTGCATTACCACTCTGCTCCATGTAGCACCAAATTTAAGTGCGCAGACCTGCGCACCAATATTTTCCGTGCATTACCACTCTGCACCGTGTAGCGCCAAATTTAAGTGCGCACACCCATGCACCAATATTTTCTGTGCATTGTCACTCTGTACCACACAACACCAAATTTAAGTGCACACACTCGCGCGCCAATATTTTCTGCACATTACCACTCTGCACCACACAACGTCAAATTTTAGCCGCATAGCCACACACCCTTATTTTCCACACATCACAAGTTTTTCACTGTGCATCATGCATTTTTAGTGCGCACACCTGCAAACATTTATTTTATGTGCATCAATTTCTCGTGAATTCTGCTGTAGAAATTGAGGCTTTTGCCAAACTTTTTCCCAATTTTCACCATAGACATTCTGCAACTATGAAATTTGTTCAATTTCACCCCAATAACACCAATTTAACCTCTACAACAACAAATTGTTGTTGGTTGACATTCCTGGAACAAATTTTTACCAAACTCAATTCATGAATTGAGAATTTTAATCAATTAATCTCGCTTCATCTGTCATGGCTTCCCTGTAACTTCAAATTCGACCAATTCTAGGTCTGAATTCGCTAGAACAGATATTAAATTAAGAATATCTCACTACTTGGCCAAGTTTCTCAATTTTCCCATGAATTTAACAACATAAATTGAGACTTTTTCCCACTTCCATGTAATTGCTTCTAATTTTTACCATGGATGCACTGTAACTTGAAATTTGGCCAATTCGAAATCAATTCTTCATGAAATTTCTTTACAATTCAACTTGCTCGACCTATCCAAGCTCAGTGTTGAAGATACCATATTGTAACATACCCAACATCCAACTGGGCTATGCCACATAAAATTTTCAAACTGTATACAAAATTAAAACATATACACATAGAAACTCTTGCAGAAATTTATATATAAAACTTAAAGCAGACACATATATTCTGCAAATGCACTAGATTCATACATAATAATAATAAAAATACACATGCAACACACATAGGGAAACCCATAAAAATAAATGAATAAATAATAATGTTGCACGTAATTTAACACACAATTGACACTTATCTTGGTAAAGATATCACCAATTGCATGCAGACCTTTCACGAACTTCCCAGCCTTAGACCACGCTTCTCATCACTCTTAGCAGTGGATCACCCTCGAGCTGGGACTAAACTCCACCCGGGTAAAGAGATTCCTAACCAGGCTAATATATCTCAGACAACAGGAAAAAAAAAAACTCTGTCACAGGTGCCAATTCGAACTAATATCCTACAATCCCTCATTCCCCATATACATGTCCTACCCTAAGAAGTGTGCCCCTTCTCTGCTCACAGTCCTTCGGTGGCCCCACTTCCTTTACGGAGCTTCAGCAATAGGCCAAACAGGAAGTCTCAGAGCCTTGTAGCTACAGTTTGGCACTTTCGAGAAGTCAATTCCCAACAATTCTCTCACCTAGAGAGAATTTCTCATGGGCCTGACAACCCGCATCTTCAATATCCCATGGGCCTGACAACCCACTTCTTCAGTCCATCTCCTAAGCTAACCAGGTACATATATAGGTATAGGTATAGGTACGAGTACTAATACAAGTACAAGAAGGTACGAAGGACAACTGCATGAGTGAGTGAATGATGATCGAATGAATGAGAAAAAATGAACTAAGTCCAAACTATATGTATGCATGTTCCCAACTTGACACTTGTCATGTTGAGAGCTACTTTGACCCACTTGTTCCCATCCTTAGAACTTAGGATAAAATAACTATCCATACTTTATATTTTAAGTAATATTAATATAATATTCCTTTTTGGCTTAAGCTTCCTAACTTAACCCCTTATCATTAACTTTTAGTCCCCCCTTTCCCTAACTAGTGGAGTTTAGTCCCCCATACTCTTTTATCATAGTCGGTCTACACACAACGATGTATTATATTAATGATAAGACATACACAAAAATAGGCTCACTGGCCTTTAGCATCTAGGCTCTCTGGCCTAATTCAACACATAAGCCTCCTAGCTTATAGTCACTGGCTCACCAGCCTATAAAAAAAAACATATACAGAAAAGGCTCTCTGGCCTCAAAATCACGCACATTTAAGTTTATTGGGCGTGGTATCCTGAAATGTGCACACTTCGTCAAATTAGTGTGCAGTACATGTGTGCACTATACCATGGAAGGTGCATGCAAAATGATATAAAACAACTCACCATCTTAAGTACATTTGCATTTACAATTTAGGGTTCAGCCTAGGGATATTATCCATACTTTATACTTTAAGGAATATTAATATAATATT
>JASDQU010099900.1:120981-143275 GCA_032191745.1 Picea mariana | reverse complement strand
CATGTAACATGTAAACATGTTTATTATAGTCTATGATTAGATATAAAATGTGGTATGGTCATATATCATATGGATAGTAATGATATGATTATAACAACATAAGTAAAATGCTGATGATAAATGATTTTTATTGCCTTATGAAGATAAGGCCATAATGTTGAAAGAAAGACTGATATAAAGTCTGGTAAAGGAAGTGCTGAAGCATTTCCAAGTGACCAATGGGTCAGATTGATATCTAGAGGTGGACAATGGTGATACAGGTATGGTTGGGTATACTCAAAGAAGAAAGAAGGAATTTAGGAAAGGATTTCCTTGATAAATCTTTGTTGACCAAAAGTGAATTGAAACATGAATGCATACTAGAATTGTTAACTTTTTTCCTTAGGGAGTGCTATAATTACCTGCTTATGTTTCTAACTTGTGAAAGGATTTTATAGAAGACAAGTAAGAATGGATTCTTTCTAGGTGTTTACATGAGAGAAGGAAACATAAATATGATCATGTCTATAAGGCTAGTCATGTGAATAACTATAAAAATTCATTAGAAAAGACTGATATAAGAAAAATAATGATGAACGTATATGATTAATATGGGAATGTACAAGTGGTGCACATGTACATTATATATGTATGGGTATATGTATACTAGAGGCATGATATGGCTGTCTGAGTAAGAGGGAAGTAAGGCAAAGAGTGTGCTTTCCTGGACTGGATAATGCCATGGATGCATGGCTAACCCTATGTTGGAGGGTCTAAGTACCTTGTCTCAATAATATTTTGGAGAAGTATGCAACTCCTTAGAGAAATATAATATGAAATTCTAAGAGAGAAATGAGTAAAAGTGGCCTTTTTATGGCTATTGTCTTGTAAAGAGGCAACACAATTATGATTTTAATTGGTGATACTAGCCATGCAAGTGACAGAAGGATATCATCAAAACTAGATGAAGTTAAAATAAATGTGAATGAATGAGGTAAAAATATGCAATTGAGACCCAAACATATATGTAGATATACATAAACATGCCTAAAAAGTATAATATGACTCTTGATCAAGTAGGATGTGAGGCAAGATGTGTACTTGCCAAATATTAATAATGCCATGGAGGCACGATTGACCATATGTAGAAGGGTCTAATATGTTAGGTTTAAATAATATCTTGATGGGGTATACCCCTCCTTAGAGAAAGATCTAATATGAAATGCTAAAAGGAAAATGAGAAAGATTTATCTGTTGATTAATATATAAGGCAAGGCGAGAATTCCTTTGAGAATCGCATGAGCCGATCATGGGTTAAATACTTTTAAACAAATATGCATATGAAATTGTAAAGTGTGTTGGGAATGGACACACACAACATGCTAATGAATTTGATTAAGTGCATGAAAGAACAACCTGAAAGCAAACTATTAACATAAGAGTGCTTTCTTGAATGTAAATCTAAAAGAATATGAAAATGATAAAGCTGAGGCTAAATCGAGGTTGAGGTCATATTAGATAATGATGGATATGAAATAATGAATTTGGATGATAAGATAGTTCCATGTGGAGGAACTGTGTGAGAAATCTGTCAAGAGAACATAGTCATAATTTTAGTGACTATTGGAAAATTAGACAATAGACTACAAAGTCTATTTGAATAAGAATCCTAGATTAAATTTTAAAATATTGTGCATGAGTGAAAGATATACAAATGAATGTTGACCATTCTGATTTCTAATGGCAATGTGAAAAATGCATAGGTTCATAATTCATTGTGAATTAAAAGCTTGTTGTTGTAGCATGTTGATTTTTCCAGAAAGGTCAAGATGAACTTGATTGAGACTGCTCAAGAAAGATAACTGACAAATATTAGGAGGGATAGATTTCATAAGAAAAGAAGGAGAAAATGATTAATACTTTTCTCACTCTAAAACTCTGAATAATGAGAACACGTTGTATGCTTTAAAATAAAAACCGGTGAAAGAAAAGTAATCTAATAAGTATGTTTACATGAACATGCTTGAATTAGCCATGTTAAGTAAAGGCAATGAGGCCTTAGAAATAACTCAGTTGGGAGGAAAGTTCCAGGTTGTGTAGTTTGAGTGGGAAAAATGGAAGAATCCCTTAATTCCTTTCTTGTTGTCTAATGTGTTTCTCGAGGATAAGAGAAAATTGAAAGGTTGATATGTGAAAATGTTTAATACATGAGAATGTTGTTGGCCGCATGATATTGAAACAACTGAAAGTTTGATTATGATTGCACTCACAAAAACATTGAGGATAATGTGACAAGTGCATACATATATGCTAGGACATATCTAAGAATGTTTTTTTTTTCATTCAAATGCTATGATACATGTATTTTTATTTAACATGAAAACTAATGTAATTATGAATGTGATGCTATATGACATGTGTAGAAAAAGAATGGAGCTGCTGGGGAAGACATCTGCCAATGATGGAAAACCTCAGGTAGAGGACAATTGCAAGAAGGTTGTTGTTGAAAGGTTGATGAAGTGACTTTGAGAGTTCCCATGAAGTACAAATAATGAGGTGATATCAGGGAGGGTGATGATAGACATAACATGTTTAAATATTTTTCATACTAGTGTGGGATGTGGCATGAAGGGATCGGGTAAGAACCCCATCTGAGATATTTTCTTATCCTAATGATATGCATGTGATTTTGAGTGGCTGTTGTATGCCATTGATACTCAAGCAGGGTATGATTCAGGAAAGAATACCTCAAAGGATAGAGGGAGGAGCCTCTATTAGCCAAGGATGATTGAGATCCTTGCAAGAAAATTCATGAACAAAGTATGATGAATACTTTCACCAATCATGAACGATTGGTAACAATAGTGCTCATGATAAACACATTGACTGAATGCATTAATAAAATGAGAGGGCATGTAATGGAATACCCATTATGGAAGAAGAATCTCCCAATATTCTACCAAAGTTAAAGAATGGTAAAGAGAAAAATTGGGTGGCCATAGATGTTGGCACTTTGGCTACCAATGAAGAAAGAATGCTTGAATGCATTCATGTGAAACTTTTAGTTTCATGTGTGCTAATTTGAGGCTATGATAAGCTCATAGTAGGAGGGACAATCCTATTTTAATAATGAGTATGGATAGGGAATCCATGTGAGAGAGGTTGGTTGAATTCCAACACACCATGGCAAGAGTGCCTAACATAAATAATAATAATAATCTAAAATCAATGCAAGGGTGCATGGTATGTGAATTTTTCCATGGATATTGACACATTGGATTAAATCCACTTAATATTGAATTGCATTTGGAAAATTTTTCTATGCTGAAATGATGCATGTGTAGGGAATACTATTTCCTTTTTCTTTGTATCATTGAATAGATGAATGTGAGGAAATTGTTAGTATGCACAATTCTGAAAATTGTTTGGAAATCACTGCAAGTGTGCAATGAAAAATATAATGTGCATAAGAACTAACAATATATTTGGCTGATTGAAGTTGAAATTTCAAGAATAAGGGTCTTGGATATGGAAGTGTTGTAAGTCCATAAGGAAGACCAATTCTTGCTGATTATTAAAGAGCCAAATTGCCATGAGAAATAAATCTCGGGCTTATGGAATCATGTTCATGTATGGAACATATCGAAAATGGAATTGTGAATTATAAAAAATATGTGGGTAATAGATTTGAAAATAAGTTTGATTGAAAACCAATGAAAGTATCTCACGAATTTTTGTATGCATGTGATACCAGTGAGATGAAAAAGATCTTTCCGAGAAGGACAGATGATGGCTGTCAAAGCTGGAAAGCATGTAAAATGGCTACTCTAGTGACATGAACTTTGTGAGAAGTCATGATCGCCATAATAATTTTTTGTTGTGGTAACACAAGCCGAAGGGACACTTTTGGCAAAGAAAGACAAAGAAACACATCGATAGAGCAAGCTTGAGGGATGCTTCAACTCATAGATTCAATTAAGTCTCTGAAACCATTATGTTGCGAGAAATCCTGAGCAGATAAGATGGATCGCCCGTGAAACTATATAGTAGAGAAGAGGATGCTCGGGCCTGAGACCAATAGGTGAGTGACCGCAAGGAAGAGGATATTTCGATAGCTCATGTGAAAGAACTCGGTGGAGTCTTTAAAAAATTTGGCAATTGTTGACTGAGATCATCCACAAAATGGGTATGTCAAGGAAGGAAATGAGCGAAGTTAACGAGACAACCATATGGATGCAAAACCATAAAATTCTTAGATAAGTATTATGATGATTGTAAACTTCCTCTTTAACTATGGGAAACAATAAAATGTTTTTACATAAAAATTGAGGTTAATATGATTGATGTTTGAAATTGTTGTAAGCATGTGATGAATTCCAAGAGTCTGGAAAAATACCAGACCAATAAGAGGAATAACATTTCTGAGAAAGATGAAAGAAGAAGGCATAAAAGGTGTTGCTGAGAATTAAAGAGCACTGAGGATGATGTTCCTTTGAATGGGGAGGGGATTGTAACACCCCCTTTATAAACCCTGATTATATGTAACTAATCATAGTTAATGATTTCCATGTGATGACCTGTAAATATTGTAAATGTGTTATTGTTTTAATTGAAAATGCCAATCAACTAACTGTGGGGTGAAGCCTTAAAAGTACTGGCCATGATACCACTTGAGGGAAGAGTGAGAAAGCCTTTAGAGGGAATTCATCATGCCAAGATGACCCAATCCTCCTTGCTGAGATATTTGAATTGGAAATATTAATATATTTACCTTAACTCTGATTTCAAGGAAAATCAATTAATGAGAAAGCACCGGTGGTTGAGAAACCAACCATCCTCAATGAATGGAAGTATGGAGAGAGTAATTTAAGTGACCTATATTGTCAACTAAAGGAAAACAGGAAAGGTCACCATGGGTCCCCATGATGGACCCACGAGCTTCCTTCTAATGGAAGGAAAAACAAGGTATAGGTTGAGAACCTTCCCAAGGGGGATTAGGGGAAAAAGGAGTTCAAAACGAGGGATATAGAATACAAGTCCATGGAGGCCTAGGTGTGGGATGAAAGACATGAGTCTCACACAAAATTTGGTTACAGGTGTTGGGCTCTAAATATGTCCTAAAATATAACCTCTATGCATCATCCAAAGGTAGGTGCTGGCACAAGCATTTTACTTGTCACCTACATAGGTTCTTACCTTCTGTTTTCAATACCCATCCTCTAGAGATTCAACCCCTGCAAAGGGACAACAATCGTAACAAAAGGAACAACAATTATTCCATTCAAATGAACAACACTACTTGAAAAAGGAACAACAATCGTGACAAGGGAACAACAGTCATTATATTGGGCCGAACTAATGTTGTATTAATTGAGTTGTAGTACTTGCCCAACTATTTAATTTGTCAATTCGAGGATTGTAAACTTATGAAGCACACGCAAATTATATGCAAGATTGAAGCGGGACTAATCTAATCTAATGTTTAAGCTACGCCTAAAATTGAATCATTAATCTAATGCAGGAAATCGAAACACACGACTTGGAATTTAAATTAATCTAGGAATGGGAAATTGCGCAAATGAAATTAATTTAGGAATGAGAAATTGCGTGAATGAAATTAATCTAGGAATGACGAACTACATGAAGGAAAAGAAAATACAACATGTGAAGAGTTGAATGGCACAACAACATGTGTGAGCTCATGCCAATGAAGCAATATTACATTATAATAATCAAATCAATCTTCATAACAAAATAATGAAAGCATGAAAACCAAATCCATGAATCAAAGCTAAGAATCCCTTTCTTTCAAATCCAAATGACTACCATTAATGACTACTATAATTCTCTACTTGATTACTACTCTAATTGAATCCTCATGAAGAGAGAACACTCTCTTTTATACATGAGGGCCTTGAATATAAGATAATCATCTCATAATTACAGATCCACTATTCTCTCAACCTATTTCCCATTATTACAAAAAATAATCCCTTCAAATCCTCACACATATCTCTCATATATCTTGGATAAGATATGCCAACCAAATCTCCATGATATTCTCCTTGAATTATCTCCTCAAATCTTGAAATGGTGGAGGAAGTACTCGAGAAGTCCTTTTGAATTAATCCTTCACATATTCCTACACATTACCAAGCTCACACATTTTTGAGATATATATGAAAACATGTTGATTTTCTAATATTTAATCACAAATTCCCTTTTTAATACTAAAATGAATAAAGTGGAAAATAATAAGGTGAAACCCAAGTGTATTTATGAAATTATATCGTGAAAGGTTAATGGGGTGATGAAACGTGAAGAATAATGAAGGGAAAGGTGGATGAGAATAGGACATTTCTAAGCCCCAATAATAGGGCTAGTTGGAAAGCCTAGATCCCAACCTGAGTTGAGAAGGTTGTGCGCTTGATGTAAGAGAGTATTTGATAAACCTCAGGAAGGCCTGGGTTAGGTGGGTACCAAAAAACATTGATTAAGAGTGGTATGAAGGAGAGTAACCTACACATGACGATCTCCCTGAGAATATGAGAGAGATTCCCTGGTGGTATAATGTCTTGGAACATGAGTGTCTTTCTTCCGAAGTAACTGAGCACATAGAGCCTATGGCTAGGTGGAAAGACGAACACCCACAGTCAGTTGGCTGGCTATAACTGGTAACAAATAAATATCTCTCGCTCTATGCAACTTAATTGAAACAATAATTTCTTCCTGTGATTGACCTCATGTATATATTTGTATATATATTTGTGCCTCTTGTGTGTGCAATAGGGTATTGTTGTAGTGTGATGCCTGGAAAAGAAGACACACTTATAAACCAACAATAAGTGACACTTTCTAGGAGGAATGGGTAGTGTTGGATTACTGAGAGGGGGGGGTGAATAAGTAATCGTGTAATTATAATCCTTTTTCTTCAAATGTTATATCAATGTAGAATTATTATCCAATAATGAGCAGTAAGAAATAAACAATCACACACNTTGGCTACAACTAGAAGGAGGCTACAACCCCCTATGTTCTCCAGCTACAACCGGAAGGTGGATACAACCACTTGTCCTTGCCCCATCCTACCACCCTGAAGTAGAAGTAGAATGATGGAACCACTGTCACACTATCACTGTGAGATATACCACTATAAACCTATACCAATAAATCTGAACCATGCATCAACCTATACCTCAACCTGTAATCAACTTGTACCATAAAAAAGTGCATCAACCATGCACAAACTTGTACCAAACAACCTGTAATAAACCTGTACCATAAACAAGTGCATCCAACCATGTACCAAGTATGTACCAATAACATGTCAACTACTCATCAACTATGACACATCAATATGTACCAACATCATTAACTATACACCTCATGTATGTGCCAACTCATCAACTACTTGTCTCAACCATATACTCAACATGTACCTCAACCAAAAGCCCTCATCAATTTCATCATCCAAATATGATTTGTAGCTATGTAATAGACCTGGTGTATCTGATCACATTCTTGCAAACCTTCTGTTAGTCCCTAAAGTTGCACTTGATTGTGAGAGGGAAAGCTAGGGCATCATTCGTTTATTGCAAAGTGTTTATAAGGTTTTATGATTTGTTTTTTTTAGTAGGGTGGTTGAAAATTGACTCAAGGTTACAACATAACATGAAAATCAAGATCAGGACATAACATATCCCATTGGTTGAATAATAGGTAGACACATAGATGGATTAAACCAATTAAGAAAAAGGAAGATGAAGTCTTCAATTTGTCAACTTCACATGAATTCTCATCTCAAAATGTCATAAAGAAACAAGACAATCAACTTGATATCAAAACTTGAAAAATTATCTCTACAGTAAAATTTTCACTGTATAAATTAACAATCAAGAATAAAAAAACATTGCAATCTGAATAATGAATTAAAGCATGAAGAAAGAAATAAAAGAGTAGAAAAAGAGGGTCTAACCATCCATATGCCTTTGCTATTAAGTGTCAAATTGAACATAAATTCCTTTTACAATGAGCTTCACAAAAAGGTCCCCTGGATCTCCAATTTTTCGACCTGCACATAGCCTTTCTTCTGTCTATTTAAACTATCTATAAAACTTCCAGATCCTATCATCTAGTATAGCTTTAATGACTAGATTCAAATAGTATCTATCTACTAAGGTAGTTCACTCAAAAAGAGCTTCTACAATCCCAAAATAGATCACATCTCAACAACTTGATATTGTATGATATTTCTAGCATTTACATTTGATTCTACAAAATAGGAATTAGTTTGATTTAGTCAAACAGATCGAGGTTTTAGCATCTCACTGACCAACAATGAGTAAGCATTGCCATATTTCCTGGAAAACATTTAAATCATGATTGTAGAAAATCTCCATGTAACCTTTAGGATATAATCACAACAGTAGCTTTAGCATTTTTCTGTTTGAGCTTTGTGGTAAGCACGACATTGTGCCAATAGAGTCTGAAGTTTATCTCCTTGATTTCTTTGAGCAATGTCCTTTGCTCTTTCTTCTTATTTTTAAAACCTTGAATTCTTTCTTGCTGGCGAGCATTCCATTGTTCTATTTGTGCCTTTTCTTTCTTTAACTGTCTTACCATTTTCTGAAATTTTTTGATCCTTTCTTTATCAGTTCTGATTTTAACTCTGAATCCTGAGCATTCTTCAAAAGGTGCAGGTTCATTTAGGTTTGAGGCAACTTTGGGTTCTTTTTCTTTAACTTGGTACTTTGAGACTAATCCCGAGCTATGTTCTTCATTAGAACTTGCTGAATCTATAGCTTCAGGCACATGTGATATGCGATCCGAGTCTTCAAAGTAATCCTATTTATTCTTAGGGGTTTCAGTGATACCTTTAGCCATCTCTTTAGCTTTTTCTAATCTAGTTGAAGCTCTTGTTACAGGTCCTGTAGATGATGAAATAATTTTCTTACCTTTGCTGACTGTTTTCTTAGGCAATCAAGTTCTTTTTTCCCTTTTTCTGGTACCTGCTTCAACATTCTCAGAGTCATCTTCTATAACTATGACATTTTCTTCTTTGATTGATGGATTAAACATGGCCTTTGACTTCAGTCTATACTTGTTGGTGACCCTAGTAGAGTTCCTTCTAGGTTTTTATGATACAGACACACCTTTAACCCTTTTCCCTTTGGCTGCAACACCCCTTTTACTGGTTAATGGTGTTTCATGCTTGACTGTAGTTTGAGTATCAAAATATTTATTTGAATCATTTTCCCCTTTAACATCTTCTTCAGAAAACGTTTCAATTTTTGGATCCCACCTAGGTATTTTACTCCTGCTACTGCTTGTCACCCTGATATCAGGTATCTCCTCTTTCACAGGGGTTTCATCGATTGAAATATCTCGACTCTATGTAACAGTCTTCCCCCCTTTGCCTTTCTTCTGTTTATTGGACTGTGTGTTAGGGTTTAAAGATTGCATGAGCCAGCTCTAGGGATTTTGTAACTGTCTCAAAGCAGACATAACTAAATTCTTAATTAGGACTTGATGAAACAGACTGCTCTTAGCATTGGTGGAAAGTGACTGCACTCTCTTTGACATCTTTGTCAAGCTTTTGAGTAAAAAATAAGGGAGATTTAAAGGGTAATCACCATTTAAATGCATTACTATCCTAATGTGGTAGATATAGACCAGTGAGAATCTACCTTCGTAGGTGATATACTTGTGGATCACGATCAGAGTAGTGTGCCATTCGGGTCGAATCCAGCTACGAGGTACTCCCCTTTTCCAATTCAGATTTTGCTTATCTGGAAGCAGGAATTGGTTTACAAATTCTATAACCACATGCTCTTTCTTTCACCATCTTTCTCCTCCAACCACCAACCTACAACCCTTTGTAATTGTTTTCTCTGTCACTAGCATCAACATATTACCGATCTCCACCTCGTGACCATCAAAATTTAGGGCGAACTCCATGGAGACCTGCTCATCGTAACCTTGAAAAATGGTAAGGAATTAAAACCACCCAACGTCTATAAACCTTTGAGCCATCTGAGGATAGGCTTCAAGAAGTTCGTCACCCTCTGGCTCTATTCTGACTATCTGTCTGCTCCTCTTTGGCGCCATCAAAGCACAATTCTGTAACTAGCGTCCTCGGGTTCCAAATTCGCCACCTACAATCTGTTAGTGTATAACGTTCCTTTGAGCGAATACCCGTGCCTAAATTAAGAAAAATCAGACAGGTATAATATAATGATCATTGAGAATTGGGTGATTTAAAATGAGTCCTGCGCGGGTACACAAAAATTGGATTATGAAACGGTTTGAATTAGTAAATTATTCCAAGCTATTGTGGATGCATGCAAACTGTCAATCCACGATTTGTGTCATCATAATGAAATCTGGATGGTAGGCGTGTATCAAGGAATGATTATTTTGGTGCTACAGGAATAGCCTTATTCCCGTAGCACTATTAATGACTTAGCAAAATTTGAATTTATTAAATTCAAACAGGCATATAAGGTGATACCTCGTCTAAAACCATGTCTTTCAAAATCAAACTTAAATAAACCATTAAAAAACTATAATGCAAACCATAAGACATTAAAAACAAAGATCGAATCAACTGGAAACAAAAAATGAAGTGTAGGTAAGAAGGGTTTAGGATAAGGGTTTCTCACTAAACCAAGACAAATTTAGAGACTAACATTAGCTCCTTCTGGGGATGGAGTTTTGATAATAAAGTCCAAGAATTGCAGACCAATGCCTTTCCTTTATTTCTAATTCACTAATTCCCTTGCAACTGTCAGTATTTTATTCTTAGCATAACTGTAAAAACAAGTCCATTGGGTATATGGAGTCTTTATTGAAAAGAAAAACCTACTGTATTAACTAAAACCTGATGAGCCCTTAGAGAAAATAGTGCTTCAAGAACCTCCCATTCACTGGGCCCCCAAAAATTTCAGTATTGTCTAAATTATGCAGGAGAAAAGTGTTATTGTTCATTACCTTGGCTATCCTGAAAGGACCATACCATAGATTATCAAACTTTCCATGTTTTTCTTTATCCTCTCTCCTAGCATCCCATCTTAACATCAAATCCCCTTCATTAAAAACATATTTCTTAGTTCCCTTATCAAATGTAGCCTTGATTTTTCTCTGATGAGAAGCAACTTTCTGATTAACCTATTCTCTGACCTGTTGAACTTCAATCATCTGAAAAATTCTTCTTTGGACATCATTGGGTTCCTCTAGCTCTTCTTATAGAAACTTTAAGACTGGCAAGCCCAATTGAGTTGGAAGAATTAATTCTGTCCCATATACCATCTGGAAAGGAGATGTCCCAATAGACTTCTTGATACTGATACGATCATCCCAAAGGGAAAACTTTAACTTGGCATCCCATGATTTCTTATTTTCTGTTAGTAATTTTTTGATAATTCTTATCGGAGTTTTATTAGAAGATTCTGCCTATCCATTTCCTTGGGGGTAGTAGGGAGTAGAATGAGCCAATTTGATACTATATTTATTGCAGAATTCAATCATGGAATTTGATTTAAAAGATTTTTCATTATCAGTGACCAGTGTTTTAGGACAACCAAACCTGGAAAAAATATATCCTTCTAGAAATTCCATAATTACCTTGTCTGTTGTATTCTAAGTCAGAATTGCTTCAATCCACTTTGTAAAATAATCTGTGGCTGTAAGAATCCATGTATGTTGTCCTGAGGATGACAGATTAATCTCTCTGATGAAATCCAATCCCCACTGTTGAAACGGTCCATGGGCGATGATTGGTTTTAGAGGCATAGATATAAGTTTCTTCTTTCCAGCAAATTTCTAACAAGGTTCACATGCCCCGACTTGAGAAAAAATATCTGAGAATAGAACTGGAAATTAATAGCCTGATCTAAGAATATTGAAGGCAACATCCTTCCAAGGATGATGGCCCCTACAGACACCACGATGTAGATCATGAAAGATTTGTTTAGCTTCCTTTTCGTCCACACACCTCAACAAAAAATTGTTGGGGTCTTTCCAGAACAGGGTTTGATCAACAATACAATACTTTATAGCTCTCAACTTTAATGATTTGAATTTGGATTTATCCAACTTTGGGGGAGATTGAAAATTCAACAGAAAAAATACGATATCTTTGTACCATTTTGAAGAAACATACTCGCTGTTTATCTGTGAATTTATTTCTTCAATTTGGACAGAAGAGTCCTGTGTCATGTCTGAAATATGGTATAACCCAATTTCTTTGCAATTAGATTATGTCATTAATTTGGTGAGGCCTTGTCCTTTTATCAACTGAGTAGGATTTATGGTGAGATCATATTCCAGGATTTTTGTTATCCATTTCCCTTGCTTTCCTTCACAATCAGGCTGAACCAATATTTCTTTGACTGCACTGCTTGGGACATAAGCTGTAATTTTAGATTGAAGAACATATACTCTTAAGGATTTTAAAGCCTTTACCAAGGCATGGGCCTATTTTTATATTATATCATACTTCAATTCAGAGTCTTTGAGGGTTTTGCTAAAGAAGGAGATAGCCTGCTCATATCCTTGCTCATTTCTCTGCAGAAGAACAATAGCTATGGTATTTTCTGATGCAAATGAAAAAATCATGAATTCCTTGGAATAATCTAGGCTAATTAGAACAGGTGCCTGAACGATAGCCTGTTTGATCCTTTCAAAGGATTCTCTCGCTTCTGGTATCCACTTAATTTCTGCATCCTTTTTCAACATGTCAGTGATGTACTTGACAATTTATGCAAAGTTAGGTATAAACCTCCTTAAAAAATTAATTTTACCAATGAATGACTGAATAGACTTTTTATTTCTCGAAATGTTGATTTGTTGAATAGCCTTTACTCTTTTCATATCTATTTTAATACCTTCAGGTGAAACGATGTGTCCTAGAAGCTTTCCTTCCTCCATGGAAAAATGTGATTTTTTGGGATTAAGTGATATGTCATACCTCCTGCATTTCTCAAAGTTCTGCTTCAAGTGCTGTAAATGTTCTTCATTAGATGCCAAAAATATAGTGATGTCATAAAGGTAAATAACCACAAACCTGTCTTTCTCCCCAATGAAAGCGATGTCTATAGCCCTTTGAAATGTGGCTCCTGTGTTCATCAATCTGAAAGACATGTTTTCGTACATAAAGGTGCCCCAAGGAGTGGTAAAAGCTGTTTTCTTTTTGTCCTCTTCCATTAATGATATTTGATTGTACCCTAAATATCCATCAAGCATAGAGATTCTCTTTGCGCCGACAACTCTTTGTAAGGGTGTAGAGCCTTATCTCTTCGTTCTTTTTTCTGACAGGTACAAGGTTGGATACCCATTCTGAGTATCTCAGTGGCACTATGATTTTTGAATCCAACAACCTTTTTATCTCCTTTTCTATTATAGGTAATAGTAAAGGATAAAATTTCCTGAACTTTTGTTTAACAGGTTTTGATCCATGTTTCAGAGGAATTTTGTGTTGGATAATCTTTGTATAAAACACCTTCAGATCTTCATAAGACCATGCAAAAATGTCTGAATAATGTTTCATTAATTCAACATATTCTTCTTTCTGTTTTTGTGATAATTTCCTAGATATTTTTACCAACCTGGGATTTGCATCCAGACTAATGTCACAGTATACTACATTTGTTTCTTCTGTTTGGATAACATCCTTTCTGGAAACATCATTATGATCGAACAACCTTTCTATTGGAACCAAACCCTTGGGAATATGGTTTGTCTTCAGTTCAATGATTTTGTGACCATCAATTGTATCTTGAAGGACTTCTGCAACATGTATTTCTGCTTCTCCATCTTCATCATCTTGATTAATTGAAATGTTAGAAAACTCTTCAATAGTTTTCAAAAATCTTTGAATTTCCTCATCATCTTTAAAAACCTGCCAATGTTTTATATTATCTGGTATTGAAGGTCTGTTTCTGACTTCAACTTTGAATTTCAGATTAGGGAACATCGGAGTTTTAAAGTTGCTAGCTGCAAGTGCCAAAGAGTCGGCCCGCTGATTCAAATTTCTGTGCACAAAAGTAATATTAAATGCCAAAAAGAAATTATCCACATAGTCCCACACCTCATTTCTGTATTGTTTTAACCTTTATTGTTTGGTTTGGTATATATTTTTGATTTGGTGAATAATAAGTTCCGAGTCTCCAAAAACAGATAGCTTATCTACTCCCATATCTCTAGCAACTTTCAAACCTAACATCAAAGATTCATACTCACTGATGTTATTAGTGGTGTCAAATTCAAGTTTATATAACATGGGGTTAACCTCCTTGGTAGGGGAAATGAAGACAATACCAACTCCATAACCTTCTTTAGAACATGCTCCGTCAAAATACATTTTCCAAACAAAATTGTCTTTACTGTCTCCCACTACAGTTGTTGACTTTCTGACTGATACTTCTGCCATTTCCTCACTCATATGAAAAATAGAAGAACCCAGATCATCTTCTACAACATATATAGGATGATTAGTGGGATTATTGTGATCACTTACCAAATAATCCAATCTAACTTCTTTGTATAATCTCCATTGTTCCCCACCAAAAACAGGTATGGTTGCATAGCTAAGGTCCATCAATAGATTACCACCTTCCTTCTTAGCCCAAGATCTTGAAATAAGCATTCCAAATTTTGGTGGTATGTCAATGGAGATAACATCTAATACCACACTTTTCATAGGTAATTGGGAAAGAGTAACAACCACATATTTCATAAATCCAAAGTATTTGACTTTCTTGGAGTCAAAAGAATATAGATCATGATACAGTCTAGTAATGTCCAACCCTAATTATTCCATCGACACCTTAGGAATTACATTATGCGAGGCACCAAAATCCATTAAGCAATTGTGCAATATCTTGTCATGGATATTTAATGAAATGTAAAATGGTGGAGAGACATCGATTCTATCTTCAATGTGAGGTCCAATAGTTATAATAGGGTTTTCATCCTCTAGATTGACCATATTTGAAAAGGTGACATGAGCTGGAGCCTATAGAGCCTTGAGGATGGTCTTTCTGAAAGGTTTTGTTTTCATGAGTTCTAATAATGGCACTGAAATCTTGATTTTGTTGATTTCGTGTTCTAAAATGAAATCAACAACATTTCTATCTAGTTCCTTTATGTCAACAGTACTATCCTTGGCAGGTTGTTTCAATGGTTGATTAACTTGGATCTTGGGAACACCTTTGATAATTCTTGTCTTAACTGGAGTACTAGCCTTCTTTGTGGAAACAAGTGTATCAAATTTAGGTGCATTCAAACCAGATCTGAGATTGTATTTTTTCCTTTTAGGTTCCTGTCAGATGATCTCATCTTCATCCCCTTCCTCAAACTGATTTGCTATCAAAGCATCTTCATAATCCTGCTGTGTCACATGTAGAGGAGATGATTCAGAATCATTCAAATGAACTACAGGGTCTTCTTTTTTATCATCCTCCTCCTCCTCCTCATCTACTGCATTATTCTAAAAAGGAGGTAACACCTTTTGGTCATCTTGTTTTTTTCTTTCTCTTGGTAAGATTTGAGGTACATTGTTTGGTCTCCTGAACTGATTTGGATTTCTGTAACCACCCTTCTGTGCAAGTCTACTGGGCTATTTTTGTTCTATCTTCAACCTTGCCATTTCAGATGTTAGAGTTTTCAGCATCTTAGCCATTTCATCCATTTTAGAATCAGATGCTGAATTAGAAGATGAAGGCAATTCTTCCTTTTTCTTTTTCCTGTCTCTTTCACTTCTAGACTTCAATTTGTCTACTTCTAATATTTTTGATTCTACCTCGATAGCAGCATCTTGCATCAGGCTGAGGGTAATGGTTCTTCTTTCCCTAAGCAACAAGGAAAATTTGACATCGAATACATTGGAAAAAGTGATTTTAGCTGATGTCTCTAAAGGTTTTATCTCCTCTGGAATTTTACCATACATCTAGTTGAAACTTTTGGTAAAATCAGGTATTGATTCAACTTGTTTCCTCCTTAAAGCACCAAATTCGGTGATGTAGTATAAAAAGTCCTTCTTGTCTTCCCAGTGTTTAAGAAAGGCATCATCTAAGGCTACGATATCAGCTATTGAATTAGGAGGAAAATTCCTGAATCACTTTCTTGCTTCCCCATTTAGACTTTGTATGAATAGTCTCATCCACACATCAAGATGCTCTACATTGAAATTATCTGCAAAACTATAAAATGAACTCAAATGCTCTTCAGTAGTAACTGATCCATTTCCATTGAATCTGGGCAAGTATCTCATATAATCATTTGGTGGAAATGCATACATGACTTGTGGAAGAACCAAGGGAGAATACCTTGCTGCAACTATTTTGTCCATTCTGTTTGCAGCCATATTAGCTATTTGTGGAGCTCTGGGAGTGAGTAAGATTGGTAATGCTGAAGGAGAAGGAATCCCTTGTGTATTACAACTTATATGTATTTTCATTGAGTCTTGATCTTTAACAAATAAGGATTTCTGTTCTAGACTATGATCAACTCATGGGTTGAGAAACAGAGGATTCTCAAAAGAAAAATAATGTGATCTAAAATCCTCGGATGAGACAGATCCAAGAGATGAAAAAGGTGTCTCTAGTTCGCTCTTAATATCTATGTTGTGACCTCTTGAAGTTTCAGTCACAGGCAAAATGTATGGATACTCCTGTTTAATGAGTTCAGTAAGTAACTTCCACTGTTCTAGATTTAATTCTAAAATTGTTGAAGGGAATGAAACTATATCAGACTCAATAACAGGTTTAATTTCACTTTCAGGATTCACATCTTCATCTAATTGGGTTTTGATGATTTCAGAGGATTGTCCTTGAGAAATTTCTGAAGATAATTTTCCCTTTAAGAGTGAAGACTGATTGGAAAGAACTTTAGGTTTTCTTAATAAATTTTTAGGATCTGGAACTGTTGCAACAGGCTCAAGATATGGATTTTTCCTGGTTACTAGTCTCTTATTAAATGATGAAGAATTTAAAGGAGTTTTAGGTCCTTTACCTTCTCTTTTAGGATCCAGAATTACCATAGAGGAGTCACCAGGTGAATAATCACAGTCTTAAATAATGTCCAAAATCTTGTTCACCACCAAGATCTGAATGTAAACTTGTCGTTTCCCCAGGGAAGATCTCTTCGTTTCTTCATCCCCGGCAACGACACCAAAAATGATAGTCCCTAAAGTTGCACTTGACTGTGAGAGGGAAAGATAGGGCATCATTCATTTATTGCAAAGTGTTTATAAGGTTTTATGATTTTGTTTTTTTAGTAGGGTGGTTGAAAACTGGCTCAAGGTTACAACATAACATGAAAATCAAGATCAGGACATAACATATCCCATTGGATGAATAATAGGTGGACACATAGATGGATTAAACCAATTAAGAAAAAGGAAGATGAAGTCTTCAATTTGTCAACTTCACATGAATTCTCGTCTCAAAATGTCATAAAGAAACGAGACAATCAACTTGATATCAAAACTTGAAAAATTATCTCTACAGTAAAATTTTCACTGTATAAATTAACAGTCAAGAATAAAAAAACATTGCAATCTGAATAATGAATTCAAGCATGAAGAAAGAAATAATAGAGTAGAAAAAGAGGGTCTAACCATCCATATGCCTTTGCTATTAAGTGTCAAATTGAACATAAATGCCTTTTACAATGAGCTTCACAAAAAGGTCCCTTGGATCTCCAATTTTTTGACCTGCACATAGTCTTTCTCCTGTCTATTTAAACTATCTATAAAACTTCCAGATCCTATCATCTAGTATAGCTTTAATGACTAGATTCAAATAGTATGTATCTACTAAGGTAGTTCACTCAAAAAGATCTTCTACAATCCAAAAATAGATCACAACTCAACAAATTGATATTGTATGATATTGCCAACATTTACATTTGATTCTACAAAATAGGAATTAGTTTGATTTAGTCAAACAGATAGAGGTTTTAGCATCTCACTGACCAAAAACGAGTAAGCATTTCCATATTTCCTGGAAAAAATTTAAATCATGATTGTAGCAAATCTCCATGTAACCTTTAGGATATAATCACAATAGTAGCTTTAGCATTTTTCTGTTTGAGCTTTGTGGTAAGCACGACTTTGTGCCAATAGAGTCTGAAGTTTATCTCCTTGAGTTCTTTGAGCAATGCCCTTTGCTCTTTCTTCTTATTTTTAAAACCTTGAATCCTTTCTTGCTGGCGAGCATTCCATTGTTCTATTTGTGACTTTTCTTTCTTTAATTGTCTTACTGTTTTCTGAAATTCCTTGATCCTTTCTTTATCAGTTCTGATTTTAACTCTAAATCTTGAGCATTCTTCAAAAGGTGTAGGTTCATTTAGGTTTAAGGAAACTTTGGGTTCTTTTTCTTTAACTTGGTACTTTGAGACTAATCCCAAGCTATGTTCTTCATCGGAACTTGCTGAATCTATAGCTTCGGGCACATCTGATATGCGATTTGAGTCTTCAAAGTAATCCTATTCATTCTCAGGGGTTTCACTGATACCTTTAGCCATCTCTTTATCTTTTGCTAATCTGGTTGAAGCTCTCATTACAGGTCTTGTAGATGATGAAATCATTTTTTTACCTTTGCTGATTGGTTTCTTAGGCAATGAAGTTCTTTTTGCCCTTTTCCTGGTACCTGCTTCAACATTCTCAGAGTCATCTTCTATAACTATGACGTTTTCTTCTTTGATTGATGGATTAAACATGGCCTTTGACTTCAGTCTATACTTGTTGGTGACCCTAGTAGAATTCATTTTATGTTTTTGTGATACAGACACACCTTTAACCCTTTTCCCTTTGGCTGCAACTGCCCTTTACTAGTTGATGGTGATTCATCCTTGACTGTAGTTTGAGTATCAAAATCTTTATCTGAATCATTTTCCCCTTTAACATATTCTTCAGAAAATGTTTCAATTTCTGGATCCCACCTAGGTATTTTACTTCTGCTACTACTCGTCACCCTGATATCAGGTATCTCCTCTTTCACAGGGGTTTCATTGATTGAAATATCTCAGCTCTGTGTAACAGTCTTTCCCCGTTTACCTTTCTTCTGTTTATTGGACTGTGTGTTAGGGTTTAAAGATTGCATGAGCCAGCTCCAGGGCTTCTGTAACTCTCTCAAAGTAGACATAACTAAAGTTTTAATTAGGACTTGATGAAACATACTCTGCTTAGCATTGGTGGAAAGTGACTGCACTCTCTTTGACATCTTTGTCAAGATTTTGAGTAGAAAATGAGGAAGATTTAAAGGGTAATCACCATTTAAATGCATTAGCATCCTAATGTGGTAGATATAGACCAGTGAGAATCTACCTTCATAGGTGATATACTTGTGGATCACGATCATAGCAGTGTTCCATTCGGGTCGAATCCAGCTACGAGGTACTCCACTTTTCCAATTCGGATTTTGCTTATCTGGAAGTAGGAATTGGTTTAAAAATTCTGTAACCACATGCTCTTTATTCCACCATCTTTCTCCTCCAACCACCAACCTACAAGCCTTTGCAATTACCTGCTCTGTCACTAGCATCAACATCTTACCAATCTCCACCTCGTGACCATCAAAATTCAGGGCGAACTCCATGGAGACCTGCTCATCGTAACCTTGAAAAGTGGTAAGGAATTCAAACCACCCAGCGTCTCTGAACCTTTGAGCCATCTGAGGATAGGCTTCAAGAAGTTCGGCACCCTCTGGTTCTATTCTGACTACCTGTCCACTCCTCTTTGGTGCCATCAAAACACAATTATGTAACTAGCGTCCTCGGGTTCCAAATTCGCCACCTGCAATCTGTTAGTGTATAATGTTCCTTTAAGAGAATACCTGCACCTAAATTAAGCAAAATCAGATAGGTATAATATAATGATCATTGAGAATTGGGTGATTTAAAATGAGTCCTGTGCGGGTACACAAAAATTGGATTATGAAACAATTTGAATCAGTAAATGATTCCAAGCTATTGTGGATGCATGTGAACTCTCAATCCACGATTCATGTCATCATAAAGAAATCTGGATGGCAGGCACGTATCAAGGCATGATTATTTTGGCTCTATGGGAATAACCTTATTCCCGTAGCGCTATTGATGAATTAGAAAAATTTGAATTTATGAAATTCAAATAGGTATATAAGGTGACACCTCATCTAAAACCATGTTTTTCAAAATCAAACTTAAATAAACCATTCAAAAACTGTAATGCAAGCCATAAGACATTAAAAACAAAGATCAAAATCAACTGGAAACAAAAAATGAAGTGTAGGTAAGAAGGGTTTAGGATAAGGGTTTCTCACTAAACCAAGAAAAAATTAGAGAATAATACCTTCCTTAAATTTAACAACAAGAGACTAGCATTTTCATCAAACTTTTCTTTAGTCTGACATGCCTAGTTTTGGATTAGTCAACAACCCTAACTTGACATAATCATAAATTTGAACTTGTAATGCATAAAGATATGAAACTGATACACAATGTTCTTCAATGTGTTTTATGAAATTCCTCTAGGTTTCACTACTTGGAACCTCTCATAAAAGGAGTTATAGCAAAAATGGCATACCTTGTTGAATTTTGGCTTATTCTAGAGAGCGTCCTTGTAGAGCGTTCCATGCACGAAATATTCATTGAATTGATCTGAAAATGTTACAAAGAATAATAAAGACTATAACCTAAAAAAAACATTTGGTCTCGCTGAATTTGGATCTGTTATGAAGAATTTATGACGTTTTTACCCGAAACACCTGTTTTTGACTAGTTTCAGGACTAGCCACAAACCCTATTTACCACGGAGTGTAACTCCAAAAATACAACGACCCACAAGATGAATTGTTTACCAAAGATACTTGGGTATGTTTTCTCAATGGGATAGCAATTTCATTGTCTGAATCTTTATAGAAAAAAAGTTACAGCTAAAATGGTGAGATGACCTATAAATAACATACCTTAGAAAGCACCATCAAAAGAATTTATCCTTCCTTGCATTTCGACCTTCTTTTCTTCACCTTCCCTCAGAAATTCAGCTTAGATATCCTTGGTTACCTCAGACACCTATATCTATTCAATATTCTCAAGTGTGATTAAAATGAGAGAGNACACTCATCACTTCACTTTATTATTTACCTTTTAAAATCTCTTAAACCACTTTGACTACTTTGACCTTTTGGGGCTTCTAGATGACATATGAGGGTCCTCCAACTTCGTAAGGCCATAACTCTCAAACCGTGAAGAGTTATGTGACATTCCACATATGAACATAAATATAATTACATGTACTATCCATATAGAATATTATTACCTTTAAATATAGAAAAAATCATACTGTTATCCATCAAACAAACTTGGGTCCATTACCTAAACCTGGGTTCTCCAACTTCACATGGTCATAACTCTCTAACCGTGAGGAGTTATGTGATGTTCTACATACCACCGGAAATGAGATGACAAGAAATCTCCATATATGATAGTTTCCCTAACAAATTCACTATCCTTCATCTCATTATTCCACAATTAAGCATGCATTCTCTTACTTCGCAAAGCGTCTTCCTGTGAGGGCTTTCACCATAAGGGGACCACTTTGGAGTTCATCCATATTTAATTCTTATCAACCATGAAAAAACAATAATGAGTCATATTTACATCAAATTTTTTTTGGGTCCATTACCCAAACCTTTGTGCTACGGGGCTTTGTTCAAGGGTTGACATCAATGACAACCAACCTTAATCAACAATATCCCCCTTTGGAATTGATGGTAACACTCTAATGCAATACTGAAATCATATCACTCATGATCCCCCTAGAACCATGCCTCTGTCCTCTACATCTGATAAATATACTTTTTTCCTCTGCATCTGATAAATCTCTCCCCCTTTGTCATCAATGACAAAGATATCTTTCCATCCGGGGCTGCTCCCCTTGACTGAACTGTCCTCTTATGGTGCTTCCTCGTGTACATCTAAGACACATAAGATAAGAATTCAAAAAACATTCATTTTAGAGTAGAAATAACTCCAAGTCTTTGGTGAATATATTCAAAGGCTTCCCATGGAAGTGGTTTTGTAAATATGTCTGCCACTTGTTCTTTTGTGCCCACATACTCAACTCTGATGTTCTTTTCTGCAACTTGTTCCTGTAGAAAGTGATACTTGATTGGAATTTTCTTCGTCTTGGATTGCATCACCAGGTTTTTTGAGATACTGATGGCACTTGTATTATCACAATATATTGAAATGGGCTCATCATACTCAACCTGTATATCTGTCAAAGTTTGTTTCATCCAAAGAACCTGTGTACAACATGTTGTTGCTGCAA